>OY735234.1:1892002-2167002 GCA_963457665.1 Thysanoteuthis rhombus | reverse complement strand
GAAACACAGAGTGACTTTATCTTGATTCGGGATTAGAATTTTCCAAAGGTTTTCAATTGGATTAACATCAGGAGACTGAAAAGGCCGTTTGAGGTCTCTAAAACGTCAGCTAATAATTAACGTCTTTGTTGCTTTTGCGGAGTGTTTGGGATCATTATCAACAATGACAATGTTCGATCTTGAAACTGATCCTCCATGTTCAGCAACGTTATGTTCTACAAGATGTCCAAGTATTGGTCTATTTTCAAAGTTCCAATGATTTTATAGATCCTTCCAACACTCACTGTGGACATGCATCCCCATACCATTATGTTTACTCCACTGTATGTAATAAAGCCAGGTATTCATTTGGGATCAAAATCCTCCCCCTGGCCAACTATGAATATACTTAACACCATTTCACCTCATTGGCTTACATGACTTGCGCTGGCTTCAATCTTCCATCATCTAATTCTTATGTTCTTTTGCAAAGACAAAACTTTTTTTGTAGTTGATAGAACAGTAGATGAATAGCCTCTTTACTGCTACACAACCTCTCGACTCAGTCTCCTGCAGCTATTACATTGCAATGTGGGATGAAATGAAAGGTTCCTTACTATTGCATGTCTCATTCAGGACTTCGGAAGCTATTCTGAAGTGATCATATGCTATAATTTGACCTTTGGGGAAGTCAAGTCTAGAAGAAATATTAGAAAGACGAACCTACCTGTTTTTCTAGTGAGTAAATGCTTGCAAGTTTGTCCGTTCATTTCGGTTGTCTATTTCTTTGTATTGTTAGTATCAAGTCAAAAGCTTTAGTGTTTTTAGTCAATGAGAAAACAGGAGAGAAATAGGATAGGAGTGTTGTTGGTTTTTAGTATTAAGAGACTCTTTTTCAGACACGGCAGTAATTTAGGAGTTGCTGTAGTCACAACCAGTCATAGCTGTGGAGAACTCAAACACTGGTTGGATTCACCCAAAAGCGTGGCAAATCACAGATGCTGACCTTGGCACAAACTGCTAGAAGAATCTGTCTGAAGGTCAACTGTCTAAAAAAGCAGGGAAGTTGAATTAAAAAGTACAAGTTACCCCTGTTGCTAGTGAGTTAAAACATACATTTTCAGATAATTTTCATCTTCCAGCCAAAATGCTTGCTACTCTTCCTCGGTCAGCCACAATGCTTTACATTCTGCATGATATCGGTCTCACATTGCTTTGCAATGATTTTGTGGAAAAAGATTGTATGACTTCTGCTGGTGACTGCCAAAAAGTTAGTTTGAAATAAGCATATATTGCCAAGCAAGGGTTTGGATAATTATGGCATGACTTCTGCAGTTGACTGCATAGTAGAAAGGGATCTTTATAGCTAGGCAAATTCTAAAATCGGCACACATGAACCTAATTCTTTTTTTTCCTTGTTTCATGGATTGCTATTGGTTTAAAAATAACATTTGTTTAATTATGATTAGTTGAACAATAATGAATAGGTGTTGGGGTCATGAGGTAGATGTGTGTGGCAGTTTGGAGAAGGTTTACTGTTTGTTGAAAATGATGAAGTCGTTTGTTGCTGGAAATGACTTGAATTGAGACAAAACTAGCAGAGATTTATCTCAATATAATTTAGGGCTGAAATGACAACTTCTGGGTTTTCTCTCTGAGAGGCTGCTCTGTAGCCGATTTTGAAAGTTGTTATGACAAAAAAATGATACAGGAGGAAGAAAGTTGGCATTCTCAAAAGATTTTCTCTGGAGAGAGTTGCTGTGACTGAGTGTAAACCACTGGATATCTCATCATTATGTTTGAGTGTAATTAGATTTCATGTTTTTGCTGTTTTAGCCAGGTACTATTTTCTACTTATAACCATCTATCTGATAGCTTGTTTTTGTTTTATTTTCATTTTGGGGCCAAATTTGATTCTAGTTGATCACTTGTTTGATCATTTAGAGAGGTTGTGAGGTGTGATTTTAAAATATTTTTCTGATATTCAATTGACATAGGCATTCTCTGCCACTTTTTCAGGGTTGAGGGGTATGTATTTCCATGCTGGAGGGCCAAAAAGATATATTTGCAATATGTTTATGGCAACACTGTTACTAGCGAATAATAATAATGATAAAGTCTTTTTTTATGGAAACAATAAGTTGGGCTTACATAAAACAATTGTATTGCAACATTATCCTTTGTTGACCATGAGGTATTAACTTCCAAACCCCCTTGTGCTTGTTGAGAAGGCATAATCCACGGATGGAGAGCAATGCCCTGTTTGGCACCCACACTCCACACACCCAGCAGATGTCTATGATAATGGGTATTAGATTTGCTTGTTCAGAACTGAAGTCTGTTGGTAAGAGGAGTTTAGAGCAGCCTAAATCTTCTTTGATAGTTTTAGTTACTATCTGCTCTTTATTCTTTAAAAAAAATTTTTTTTTATAATACAGCCAAAAGGATTGAAAAAGTTGCTCATTTGCCAAAGTTATCACCAAAATGCTCACTTCAGAACATTGTAAAAATGGTTTAATACATACATTTAATTTGGAAACAAAAAATTACACATTTTAAAATTTTAAAGAATTGAATGTAAACTGACCAAGTGAAGTTATTCAACTGATTTAACATCAGAGTTTATCTCTTTCTTACTATACAATTTTTCCTATTTTTGTGCATCATTGATGGGAGGATATAAATTAGGCTGATGGCCTCACAAGTAATACCCATCTTCGTAGTTTCTCATAAGACAGTATCTTGTGTTATTTACTTATTTTTCATACTTGTGGAATCGGCATTTCAATGCTCATAGAGTAGCCAACAAGTGCAAGTAGCATTCACAGAGCAGACAATAAAATCAGATTGAATAAGATTCCATGAAATATTTTTTGATGGTTATTTTGAGACTGCTTTTGCTTATGTTCATTTGTTTTGTTTTCAGAAAAACTTTCATGAAGTTGTCCCAAGCAAGCATTACCTTATGTTCCATAGAATTTGTTCCATATTCCTCTGTGTTGATATATTGAAAATAAAGATTCTTTTGATGAATTTCTTGTACTAATAGAGATTTTTTTCTATTTGAAACATAATTTTTTTAAAAACTGACTTGAAGTTTTTGATAAGTATGATCATGAACTAATAAACAATTATTAAAGATACGCTATCTTTCACTATGAGGAATTTTAGGAAGTCATCGTAAGGTGTCTCATGATTTATAGTACAAACATTGTCTTTAGCATTAATGTTATTATCATAGCTATCAGTGTTTTTCATAATATCATCATTATGGGCTATGATAGTATTTTGTAGCATTTCAGTTTTCTTTAGTATAGAGTGAATGGTAAGGCCCTAGGCTTGACATCCATATAACAAAGAGGAAGAAAATGTGGCATAGTAAAAAATAATAGTTTGTGAGTATTTAGATATGGTCAAATTTTGTAGAGTATTCCATTATACCATCTAAGTTTGATTTCTAGCTCTAGACAATGATCAGAAATCCATTTATAAACCCACCGAGATAATGTGGGAAGTAGGGTAAATTTTTTGGCTACTTATTCTAGTTTTGATATTTACAGGTTATTTCTCTGAAGAATTTGATTTTTTTATAAGGTTTCCCAATCAAGAGTAAACTAGAGTCATCTACAAAATGGTATGTAGTTGTAACTGGGCCAGTTGATTTCTTGGTATTGAATGTTGATATAATATTCAACTGGGCTAATTGACATTGTGTTTGGTCAAGTTTTTTTTTTATATTTTAAAAAGTTTTCATCACTTGTGTATTTCTGTTTACTTAGAATGTTTTCTACTACATTAGAAAAATAATCATCAAAATTATTTGATACTTAGTTGCATCATTAATTGGTTTGCCATTTTCATCTTCTATGTATGCTGGATAGCCATAGCCTTTATATCTAACACTTACTATTTGATTAATAACTTTCCAAAGACATTTTATGTTATTTGAATTCTTCTGGAAGTAATTTTGAAAGTAATCAAATTTGCTTTTCCTGATAAGATCTATGGCTGTATTACGGAGTTCTTTCTATTCGCTATGTAAAGAGGTCTTGTTGGCTTTATTTTTTGCTCTTATATAAATTCCAAAGACCATATTTCTCCTTCTGATGCTTGTTGAAATTCCAATCGTAATCCAGGGTTTATGTCTATTTTTAAATCCTATATTTGTTATTTTTTGAGTAGCATATATTTATCAAGGATATTTTCAAATGTCAAAAGAGAGATTTACGTCATATTTTTTCATATTGTGGGAGTTTACCCCAGTTTAAGTAATTAAATTAATCTTTTATAAAGATGTAGTCTTTTCTGTTTTTAGGTTGGTACTGTAACATTTGTGTATATTATGTGTTTTAGGTATGTGATTCAAATTAGATTTTCGGAAAATTAAAAATGAGGAAAGGTGATCAGACTTGCTGCTCGCATCCAGGCAAGTCAGAGATATTGGGGGCAGAGGGGGAGATCTTTTGAATTCCGTTATTGAGCGTAATGTAGGATTAACGGGATCGATACAGGAAGCTCTCCATATGATCCCAAGCTTTTACAGCAGCTGGTATACTCTGTTAGTCGCTCATTTAGGTATTGACTTGACACAACGTTGCTCAACTGATGATCGTACGAAAAGCCATGTAACCAACGGTCGTAATATAGGGTTGTATTTGTGTGAGGAAAAAATTATAAAAATCAGAGGGCGAGATTTAAACAGATTTTGTGATGGAATGATCAAGGGAGGTAATCCAGTAAATAAAAGTTATCCCCCCTGATTCACCCCAGCAACGACCAAAACAACAAACATGGATGACTTGGACATCGGCGAGACGAAAGCCAGAGTAAGATGTTTATCAGTTCTTTTCCTCAGATTTTTGTAAACTAACAATTATTTTTTCATTAAAAGAGATAACACACAATTCATGTCTATCCACCTATATATTAATTGTACGTATCTTTTAATAAGCAAATCAAGTAGAGAAACTTCAAGTATTTCTTTTTTACTTGAAACTCAATTTTTCAAGTTTCAACGATACACAAACTGTCTTTTAGACTCTCGGGTACGCCCTAAAGCACAATTATTGAGTTTAAAACTAAATTCCTTTGATTTTTGAATACTTTTTTTGTCTTTTTCGTGAAAGATTTTGACAAGTTTACATTGATGGTTTTGTTTACAAAATTTGACAATTGTTTACAATCAGTGATGAGAAGATGAACAACGAACAAGTAAATATTTGGTATTTCGTAAAACCGATTATACTAAAATCGTTCATCTAAGGGAGATAACCAATAACGCTGACTTGATGCAGCTGCTGCTGATACTCAGTTCTGGATTTTACAGTTCCATCTAATCTAGTATAAGGGTTACAATTCACAAGAAAAAAGATATTTTCTTGATATTCATATAACATTAAAATTAATATACATTTGGAATGAACAACAGAAAATGCGCCTGATTCATTAAAACATAACTCCTTCAACCATACTCGCTTAACCTGTAATTAATACAATAAGTATTGCTTTTGTCTTCAATTGTATTTTTTTAAAATGACAAAATGAAAACATCCTCTGCCGACACAATCGTCACTAAAAAAATCAATCAAGAATGAAAAAATAGAACAAATCAAGAATGAAAAAATCTTTATTGAAAAATCTGCATTTTTTGATGAAAGTTGTTCCAATAAAAAAATTCTTTTGATGAAAAGATGTTCAATAAAATTTTGTTTTAATGGAAAGCCATCGGATGTAAAGTTGTGCCATGGATTTTGTATATTCATTTTCTCTTTTCTAGCTTTCTTGAATAAAATCAGATGATGTTTATCAATGTTAAACTAAATTCATATATGTCCCAGCAGTTGTTCATTTTCTAAATTTTGATTTGAGATATATACGATACAAGGTTGAGACATTTTAGAAAAGTAACCTGCATACAAACATATTACCACTGCAGTTGTAGTAGTGTGAATCAAAGCACAAATTTATACTAAACTATGTCTGGTTCTGTTTATCTGTTTGTGACCTCTAAGTTGCTGATATGATGCAGGGGTGTTGAATTACGGTGCACATAAAATGCACTGATTTGAGGATGGCAAAAAAGAATCTTGGTGATTTACAACTTAATAATCATAGTATGGAGTCTGTTCATGCTCATCCCTATCTTTATTATAATGGCTCGTTCGTCTATTATTAAATGCTAATTATAGAGTAATCTCCCTTTATTATCTGCAAAAGCTTTCATTCTGGTTACATCCAATAGCACTAAATTTCTCTTAAAGATGACCAAACGGGTCACAGGTTTGTCTACTCTTGTGATATTACTTGTGTCTTATATACTTTTTTCTCCTTTCCTCTCATATCTCTTCCATGCTGATTTTACTGCTGCTACATTCTCAGTTAAATTTCTCCTGCCAGTCAAGCCACTATGGACCAGTTAGCTATCTTCACTTACCCTTACCTTTCAATCCATTCTATGTACGTATTCCTTACTTATTGTTTTCAATTACTTTCCAATGATTAGTTAATTATCTAGTTTTATAACTGATTATTCTATGCTAGGTTTCTTCATCAATAACATCATTTTTATTTTTTTTTAATTTATTTTTTGTCTCTAATTTTGTTTTATATTTTTTTCATGTTAGATTTTTCAGCTCAGTTGCTCTTGTGCCACACTGGTAATGATTTTGCCTCCATTTCCCAAATGATAGATGAAGCCCCAATAATCGTTTGTGGATATTGTGGATTTCTACTGGGCAAAGATACTAGCCTGACATTCAAGATGGACTGAGCTAAAGGACTCCTATTGCCCTGCCATTTACTCATTGCTGGGAGTAGAATTGGATTCATCCCTTTCCCAAGAGCATTTGTGAGAAGTGAATACAAACTGTCATAGCCAAAGTTTGAACTTGGCGCATCAATTCCATGGTGGTGCTGCTGTTAACCATCACGGCACCCTTACTTATGTTAGATATAACTACCTTATATAGAATTATATTTCCTTCAAAACATACAGAAGAAGATAATGGGGACGAGATACATGAACATATAATTACATGTTTATATAATGTTGTAACTTATTTTGAGCCATTTACCTGCAACTCTTCAATTTCTTTAAACGGTTTTTGACTTGCTAATTAATACATTTTTCTCTTTCAGATTGCTAAGCAAGGAAGACGAGCCGCTAAAGCTGGTCTTCCAATATCTGAAACTGAACTAACTGTGGAAAACTTGGAACCTATTGTGAAGGTAATAATCAAGGAACTGTTACTTAATAAAAACATAGAAAATGATTTTTTCAGTTTTCCTGTATGTCTTTAAAATTGAACAACCGTAGCTACCAATGATAGTTCAAATTGTTTTTATTGAAAAATAATTTTTGTATAATCTTTTTTTTTTTACAAAGGAAATTAGCTTACGAGTATATTTTAAGAGATGAAAGTAAGTCATGAATATTTCACGATTTTCCAGAGGTTAGGGATTACCCTTCAAGAAGAGCATTCATGAGACTTATATTCTACATTCATATTAATGTGATGAAAAATCATTTGCAAGTTATTGTGAAATATAAGCGTATGCCTTTCATGATCCATTTTCAACTTGTCTTTCTTTTATCCATTTCTGCTGCTTTTTATCACAACTTCAGAATATTATTTTACAACCATTGAATTATTGGAAATTAAGACTAAGCCTCCAATTTTTACATATATTTATATGGCTAAATGCTTAGAACTTGAAATTACTAAGTCATCTCCCCCTGGCTGCTTTGATAGAGCTGAAGAGTTGAAAAATGATAGATCGCAAGACTGGCTACTGCAGGGCCAAACTCCACTCCTACTTCTATTCTGACTGAAGATGATTTCTGCAACTTTTGTATTGTTTATATGATAAATAAAATATACATGCATATCTATTGTATAGATGCATTTATTTATTGGAAGAAATAAACCCGTGCGTATCTGTGTGATAAACTTTTGTTGATAATTTAAGACTTGTCTATTTAGCTCACCTAGTGAATCAACTTCTTGGCAATCAGTTGGTCATGAGTTCAAATCACAGGGTGGGATTCGAATTTTACATATTGGTTTACACCCTTGATCTTAGTGATGATTGTTATTGTTGTTATGATGAAAATTTTAAGCTAACAAGTTCTATGTTTAGTCTCTTATGGTTTGTTGATAAAACATTCTATATTTCATATATTCATATTTATAACAATAAACTTGATAGTACATTTTGTAAAATTAGATTGAGTTTTACTGATCCGAGATATATGCTTCAAGTGGAAGGTTTTGGATATGCATGGCAAGTGCCACAGGTGATGGAAACCACAAGAAATTCAAAGTAAAGAAAGAAAGAATAATGAATATGGTTCTTCATGAATGTTAGGGTGTGGAACGGTTGTGAATATTTTTGATTAAGCTCTTTACTTCTGATCATTTGAATGATACTCTTTCTCAAAATGAACTTTGCATTTTCTTTTAAATAGGACGGTTCCAAATCCAAGAATCGTATTTCTGGATGGGGTGATGAGGGAGCTCAAAAAAACAGGTGAATTTTTTTATACAATTCTGAGATTTTAATGTTCATAGAATAATTGAGTCTTTGTCAAAGATTAAAAAAAATAACATTGTCGTAAATGTTACAAAAAGAATATAAGCTGCCTTACGTTTAAAAAAAGAAAGTTACTTGACAATTAGTAGAATTAGAGGAAGAATTCATGCGACTGACGTACTTATGCAAAGAAGATACATTCATGCCAAAAAGAAAAGAATCATGTGAAGTGTAATGAACAATGATGATTTCAATCTCATTGTTTTCACCTTTCCTATTCCTAAGTGAACAAACTTTGCAAAGAAAAAAGATTACATAGGGAGATACATTACCACTGTTATTTTAAAAATTTCTATGACACGATGGGGTGTTTATTTCTGCCCAATCCTTCTCAGATAAAGATTAAGTTGAATATTAAATGAATATAAGAATTTGATGAAAGATCTCATTTTTTCAACTTGACCAGTAGTCAAGAGAGCTGAGAACCTTACATGCCAAGAGAGAGAGAGAGAGTTGACTTAACTGAGTCATGTGGTCAAGTTAAATCTTACAGTCTGGATATGATCTTATCAAGCTATGAACTTAATATTAGTTATTAGTTTTTAACATTGCAAAATAGTTTAATACATTAGAATATATTTATGTTTGAAGTAATGATAATTATCAGCTGTTACTTTTCTGAACATGCTTTATTCCTAATTGCACATGGGCAACATTTTTGATTTAGCCTACCATATAAAACAATTTTCATCTTTAATTGGGCTACACATTTGCTTAAAAAAATGTAGATTGTATCTCATAAAGTATACTTAATTTCTATTTCAGATAGACATATGAATTACAGTTATTAAATCATTTTTTGTGAAGCCAAAACAATAATAATTTTACAATATAAATTATAAAATTGACTTGAGAAAAATTATGTAAGATTTTAATTAAATACTTGGGTTGACTGCAGACCACAAAAAATGTTGCTATCGGCCAAATTGCCAGCCTATGGTTGCACATATGTGTTATAAATGTGGTTCGTGTCATATAAACATGGCAATGTAAGTATCCTGATTTAGATCACAGTATTTATTACTGTTTATGATAATTTATGACATGGTGAATGGAATTACTCATCAGAAAAATAAAGTCATTTTTTCTTATTGAATGAATGATTTATCATTTACTGAAGATATTCTTTCCTTTTCGTCTGGATCTAGCAGATCCCAAGCTAATGGACAGCTGATATTCCAATTCATCTGTTTTTCATATTAGCTTTTTAATATGAAATTTTTTTCAATTATTGCTTTTTTTTTTTTGCCCATTAATACATCTGTTTTTAAAGTAATGAAGGTGCATATTCTGAACCTGGCAAATATGACCAAATATAAACTATTGTGGCTGACAGGAAACTATGAAGATTGTGTAGTTTCAATGTCTTAAAAAGACAAGGATATTGTTTTTTACAAAATTCAAAGCCCAATCATATCTATTTTCCAATATTTACCTGTGGGGTCACTGTCAGAAGCATTCCAAAATATGATGAATATGGTCATCTTTGAGTAACAGTTAGCAAAGAGTAATAGTTATCCATTGCACGATAAAAGCCCATGTCCATTGGAAGATAATCCCTTGAAAGTTATCCATTGCAAGATAAAAGCTGTGATCCTCTGATAGAAGTGAGTTGCCATCAATCATCGTGAATAGTCAACTTTAATTTAAACACCAGTCCAGTTGTGATGCTTCTGAATTAACTCTTAATTTCATGAACCACTTGAAATGCTCCAAATTACAGTGGGACTCTTTTTCAAATAAAAAATGATATAACTGAATTGGATTACAAATTTTTAAGAATTTACTTAGAGTCAAATGAAGTAACCATGATTAGAAGTTATACCCCTTAAAATTGAATCAGATTTTCTTTTCATGAATTTGATAGTTAAAAGTGACAGTATTTTATGTTTTTCCTTTTATTAATGCTACAATTTGAAATCTGGACTGGAAATTTTTCTTAGTTGTCCATCTGTCACTGCATTATGTATGATATCAATATTTCTTTTATTGAAACTTATTTTCAGAAATTACTGAAATTTTCTAATTCTATAGAATGAGTTTATACAAATTTGAATATTTTGTTCATATTTTTCAGAAAATCATCAAAGAATACATCAAACCCATTGGAAGAGTAAGTTATTTGTTTCAGAATAAGAGAATATCAGTGACTAAAAGCATAGCATTTTATTTTGAGAATTCTTAATATTGGATCTGTCTGTCACTATCTGTTCAGATCTGCATATCTCTTTTAATATAATCATTACATTTAATAAGGTATTTGTTTCCTTAATTCATAATCAATTCAATGCTGATTTTCATGAATACTGGAGATTTTAGAATAATGGAAATAGCTGAGAAAACTTTTTCAAAAGTATGTTTACATCTTTTTTCTTTAATATCTTTTAATAATCAAGCCAAATTTGTTTTTATTTGTTTTAATCTACTTTCTGTGATTTGAGTTTATAGTTTGATATTTATTTGAGAGTTTCTAATTCTATTAGTATTGAGAATTTTCAACTGCCAACCAGTCAACATAGGTTTCTTCAGTTTTTAAGTGGTACATACCACATCAATGGAACTAAAGAGCTAAAAACTTGAACATTTACTCCTTATTATATTTTGAAAAAAAAAAAATTTTTTTTTAAATTTGGACTTTTTAGTCCCCCAATAATTGATCATCTCCAACACAGCATGCTGCCAAAAGATACTGGTCATGTGATGATTTCTATTGAGTGAATAATCAGACTTGTTTATATTATCTTTTAAATGCATCGTTGCTCATAAACTAGTCAAACTAATAGTCCATTACCAAATTTGTGGATAAGATTTTCATTTCTTTTCTTCTCTGCCCATATTTTTTCATTCAAATTTCTTTCTTTTATAGTGAGCGTCTCCGTCCCAAAACCCTTTTGGATGAGGAAACATCAGACTCAGGTCATTATTTCTCCTACCTATTCGTCTAAATCAAATACTTATGATCTTGACATGTATGTCTGGACCTGTACAAGAATTAGCATTTACTTGAATTTTCCCTTTTCTTCGAAATACTCTGAATACTTTTCATTTGAGAAAACCAATATATTCAAAGTTGACATTTTTTCAGTAAATACTACTTGACCAAAATTAAAATCACTGTGTAATAAATATATCTATTGTTTGAATACTGAAAATCTTGATGATTTATTTTTTCAAATTTAAAAGAAAAATTTTTAAATTTATGTTAAAATCTGTCAAATTATTTTTTATTATCAATGTTCATAGCCATCTTTTATGATTAGCTTTGAACTGTATATATTTTCTGGTGTGAATTTTCCACATAACTCAGTCGATTTAGTTTGTGGTACTAACAGTTTAGATGCAGTATGAATAACCAAAGATTTAATGTTTCTAATTTAAAAATCATTTCCTTTGCAATGTAGAGTGTCTTGTAAATTGTTTGCTCTTTTAAATAGAAACTCCAGTTATCCCTGAACTTGAAGAACAAACTGAAGAGGAAGATATCACCATGCAAGTATCTGATGCTCCCGTGTAAGTATGGCTCCATATTTTGTCATAGATACAAATGTTTAATACAACTGTAATATTAAACTGGACTACATATACTTTCTTTTCAATGTATATACGTAGAAATTTATATATAATCTGACAGAAATTATTATAAATGTGTGATATTACTTTGACATTTTATTTGAAATGACCTCCTGTTGATATGCAGTGTATGCGCCATTTGACCTAGACAGTGTGATAGAGTCAAACGTGAAGGGAAACGTTTTTTCCCTTTGAGGGATCAAAAATGAAAGGAAACCTTTTCCCTTCTTTAAGGAGTCAAAAGTAAAAGGAAACCTTTTCCCTTCTTTAAGGAGTCAAAAGTAAAAGGAAACCTTTTCCCTTCTTTAAGGGGTCAAAAGTAAAAAGAAACCTTTTCCCTTCTTTAAGGGGTCAAAAGTAAAAAGAAACCTTTTCCCTTCTTTAAGGAGTCAAAAGTAAAAGGAAACCTTTTCCCTTCTTTAGGGGTCAAAAGTGAAATGAAACCTTTCTTGCAAGTCTTGAAGCTTTAGTCCTATTCACTCCTAAAATAATTAATCTAGCAGAGACAGGTACTTCAACTACTATATATATATATATATATATATATATATATATATATATATATTTACAGAAATATTCATTAACAGTTCAGTTTTTTTCTTCTGAAAATGAATTATTCCTTATTAGATCAATGGAGCATTTTTTCTGGAAGAATACATTTTTCTTCCAGTACTTGTGACCAGAAAAATACTTATCAGTATAGGAAATTTGTACTGACCATTTTGCTAAATCTCTGAAAGGCAAAATGTTATAGACGAACGTTGTGGGCCAAGCAAGGCTCAATTTCCCTCTGGTTGAATTATTCTCTTCTTTTTTTTTTCTTAGGGATTTTACAAATATTCCCTGTTATATCTTACACCTGTGAACAAGTGTTTTGTTCTACATTTGTAAATATACTTATTGGATTAATGATTCTGAACTTTGTGTGGAATATCATTTATTCATGCTTCAGTATTTACAATTCTGCTGAATACATTATCTTTGATAAACTACACATCTTTAGTATCAGTGATTTATTTAAAATCATTTTTGTATTTTTAAGGAAGTTTTAATCAGAAATATGCAAGTTAGTTTAGTGATTGGATACAGTGTAATATTTGCATAGTTTTCAAAAGAAACTAATATCATTCTTATGTATTGGCATATATGAAAATACTTAAAGAAAAAAAAAATTGTAAACTTTGAACTTTGCAAATAAAGTAAATAAACATCATGTGGAGTCAATTAAAAAAGATTCTTGTCAAAATGAGAATAGTAATATAATTACGTAATAAAAATTGATATTTCTTAATTGCAGGGTTCAGCTTAGCAAGATACTGACATATCGTGAACTGGATAATGATTTGAAGCAGGCAACATTTTTGACTTTGGTAAGTTTTGGAAATAAGAGTTAATCATCAATATAACATCGAGAAAAAGTGCTATGAAATAAGTTTTACTCAGATCGAAGTTTATGCTACAATTTCTCTTCATCATCATATTCTTTTTTCACTTCTTAAAAGTTTCATTATTCATTCTCCTCTTTGATGGAGCCAAAATACAACTCCCAGATTCTTAGCAAGATGTTAGACTCAACCAATTCTCAACTTATTTATTTGCTGTCTTCAAATGTTTCATTAGATTTTGATATTTTGTAAACACTTATTTATTACACTGTCAGCCTCAAAGCTGTAGCTCACTATCAATAATCTTCCACCCAAGTTAAGCATTTCACTGCTTGTCAATATTAAGTACTTGACCAGTTGTGGATGAGAATTCTAGGTAACTTTTCATATTGCTGCCATTGGCCTGTAACTAGATATATATTTTCTTTATGCTTTTCTTGAATAATCTGGCCACTGTGTTTAGAACAAATATTGAAATTATAGCTGTATGAGTGAAGAGAAATCATGATTTAGAAGTATATTTATGCAAGAGAAATTAGCGGTCATGTACAAAAATGTACGCGTCAAATGAAAGTAACTCCTTAAATATTAAGATGAATTATCTCCCTCTTGATAGGAAAACAAAGATTAGCATCATAATCAACTAATGATTATCTCCCTTTTAAAACCGACGTGCAAAAATAAACAATACAACTTGATTTCAGAAAAAAATCTTCAACATTTCACACACTCGATTACTCGATGTTAAAAAGTGCCACACAAATAAATGGATAAAGCTCTTTCATTACTAAGAGTTAGGATGAAGGTAAAAACTTGTCAAAATTAGTAATAATGTTATAATACTTCATCCAATAATAATTATAAATTAGATTTTTAGTCTCCTTTCTAAGAGGAGATACTTCATTTAAATTTTCATAGAGTTATCTCTATTTACGATCTCTTTCTTTGACTTTATCAATTTATCTATATTCACTGCAAGAGGAGGACTAACATAAATGGCTGCTTATTGATATTTATGTAATAATAAAAGTCTACTTTTATTCATCTGTGTGAGATCTTTAGGTAACCAAAATTGTATATTTTAACAAGAGTAATTAAGATACACCTATAATGCAATAACTTGGAATGATGATGTTGTGGGATCTACATTGTCATGATGCGTGATATATATAATATTTGGAATATGTTCTACTTTGATATGTGCATATTATGTGAGACTATTTCTTATATAGTACATCATTTTGACTATTTAGTCAATACAAGTAGTGTAACTATGGTAATAATAGGCTTGTACAGTATACAGTATTACATGATGTTTGCTTAATGTTCCAATAGATTAACCTCTTACTAGCTGAAACATAACCTGACCATTTAGCGACATATACCTGAAAAGTGATTTTTCAAACATTTGGCTACAATCTCATGCAATATATATGAGTATATCTATGCTTAGCTTTGAGTCTTCTTTTTATTGACAGGTAGGAGCTAGATGTCACACAGACCTACTTATACTTCTAGATTTATTTCGCTATGGTTACATCACTACATAATATTGTACTTGAGCTATTCTGATGCATCTTGCCTGTATACATACTCAGAACTGGCCAGACACGTAAGCAAACTAACTGGCTGCTAGGGCCCCATGACCAACAAGAGTGCTTGAAATGTCCCATTAGAGCTTCAATGTTTTTTCTAAGGTTCTCCCTTCACCCTTTCACATTCTGGCTAGGGCCACATTAAGGCTTTGGCCGAGCCTGTTTGTACTTCAGATATCTTTGCTAATAAACAACATTTCAGTTTTTTGTTTCTTAGGTTACATCCTGCTCTCAAGAAATCTACTGCTGTTGTTAAAGTTTGATAGCATACCATAAATATTTTCAAATTTTTTTTGTAAAACCTAATTTTTGGAATAGTTCCATAGATTATCTCTGATTATAATCACTTATTCTTCTTTTCAGTTTTAAAATCATTTCTTGCTCTTTTTCTGTTTTTCCTTATAGGATAATGAAGTGGATTTGTCCGTCTTAACACGGTGCCTTTTACCTGAAGCTGACTTAATTGAGGTTGGTTTTTCCACTTCGAGTTATGTTTTTACATTTGGTGTCATATTCTGGATTTGCATATTATGAATTTGAACATACATAAACATAAGTTCAATTCTTATTGGGTCAGAAAATTTAGAAATATGGAAATTCTGATTTACTGTTTATTAGCATGATTCACTTCAAGATAGTCACATGATCAACTTTTTTACCATAGGAAAAAAATATGATTTTATTCCATAATATGATGTAACATATAGCTTATAGTGTCACCTATTAAATAAGTTTGCTTATTTTTTTTTCCAATAAGCCATAACTAGTATATCTCTGAATTTTTGAGATGAGGTATTATTATTATTGCTATTAATATTCGGACCATCCTCATCTTGGTTGTTTTTCATATAACGTTTCAGCCGTTGCTAACAAATTGTAAAAATGTATTTCAGTTGTTCAGTGATAGAAACTGGTTATAGGAACTTAGTATTCAGTAAGGCTGAATCTGGAATTGAGATTACAGAGGCATCCATCATGGATAAACAAAGTGAATCTATGCAACTGGGGATTCCTGGGTGTTGTGGGTCCCTGTGGGTAATTGTTTTTAGATATAGCCAATTTCAGGGTCATTTTGAAACCTACAAAAAACCTGGAAATTGAGAAGTAGGTATGCGCCATATTCGCAACTCCTATTTCCACCACTGAAGTAGTCAATGAATGAAACTTTCATTTATCAATTTCTTTTTTCATTTTTCCATCAGTAGGTCAGATATAGGGTATCTCAAGGCACAGCTGTTTACCGGTTGAAAAGGTTAAGTGATTGATATAAATATTGTGTTTCTAAATGCTGAAATTTATTACACTTTGTAATATATTGTAATTAATTTGGTGGTATTATTTGATAAAAAACTAATATCAAAGAATACCTTTGTTCATTTATCCAAATCTCACTTGGTTTTTATACGATAGACCAGTCCCTCTCAACAGAGGTGATATAGCCCCCAAGGAAGCTAAGTTGAGCTGTGAGTGGGTGGGGGTGATACATTTTCACATACAAATGGATTTTTCCGTTTTTCTCTGAAAAAATAATAGGTGATCTTTCTTTTTATGTAGGCAAAGTCAAGAAATGAGGGGAAAGCTGATATGTATTTTCGAAAAAATTGTTTTGATTACTCATCCATTATCGTGTTATTTTGTCGTGCAAGCATGCGTAGATCATTCTGAAGTTCCAAATATTCATTATGAAATTAACTTGAGTTGAGACATTAAATTATGGAAAGCAATGTTCCTTTTAGAAGATACACTCTCAAGTTACTTGATGTGAGTATTCATTTGGCTGAGACATAAGAAAATATTGAGTAGCCATTCTCAATGGGGGCAATATCATCCCTGGGTGGGCCAATTGGGGAGATAAAAAATATAAAATAACAAAAAAGGGGCAATAAGGGGAAAATAAGGTTGAGAAACCCTGGGATGAGCAATGATTATCGTCTTTTATCTATCGCCTGCCCTTGAATATTGGCTTTCCAAACCCCATAGTTCTCATGGCTTAGTTATAATGTAGTTGGCTTTCTTTGACTCCAAATCCGTGTTTACATGGGAAAGCCTATACTACTATCATCAAAGATAAAAAATTAGTCACTCCTAAATTATCCGGTACTTAATTTTGCAATGAGGACTGCATTGCTAAAAATGTCTCTTTATTCATAATTTTATCATCAAAAGGTGGCAAGTTAGGTTTTTCATCTTTTGTTTTTCCATCTCTAAAAATTGTGAAAATCATTTTTTACATCCTTATTATTTCTTTCTTTAATTTTTCCACACAGAAAATATACTTTGCATTCTAATAGTTTATTACATCAATATAGTTTTTATCTTTTCTTTTGAAATTTGTGTAATGTTTTTAAACTTTTTTGTTTAAATTTCTGAGAATTTAATTTATTTTCCTATATAAAATTCACTTTCTGTTTTTTGGAAATGTTTTCCAAAAGTCACTCAGGATTTGTAGTTGTTGCGATTTCTGTTGAATTTTTTTTTCATTATTTCCTGCTCAAATGAAATCTTGTGCCTTTCATGGTATTTACTAAAAAGCATTGCATGCCTCTGTGAATGTCATAGACCAACCAAAATCAGTACATATATAGCTATGATGAAGATGACATAACTGTGTTTCGATTTCCCATTTAGACCATTATTCACTTCTTAATATGTAAGAAAATATCTTTCAAACAAAGACAAATTCCTGGACCAGCCCCCAAGTTCAATCAATTTTCCTTTGCCCCATTGCCCAAACCTTTTCTCAAAATATCATTGAAATTCATTGAGAACTTTTAGGGGTATTGTGTGGATAAACAGATAAACCTGAGTGAATACATATACCTCTTCCAACTTCAGTGGCAGAGGTAAATAATTATGGTTGGGGTGTTCGATATAAAGAATCAATAGTATTGAGAGATCAATTACCTCTGTAGTTAGAAGTGATTTGATGTATAATTTTTGTTTAATTTCAGGAAGACAAACCTTGGAACTGGGAGCATCTATTTACTGAGATTTCATCAGAAGTAGCAAATCTGAGTGAAAAGAAAGACATTGAATTCTCACCTCTTAAGTTATGACTCATATTGTTGTATAGAAAAAGAAAATAGCATTTGTATGTGAATAATCCATCCATTTCTTATTGAATTTTGTCATATTCACCTCAGTAATATGTTTCGTGTTTCCTTTTGACAAATTATTAAAACTAATTGTCTGAAATTGATAGTTCATCAAATAAGTTGTCATGAATTTTCTGTAATTTATGTGTAATATGAGAGGAGTGAGCATCATTGGAGGGTCAAATTTCTTACCACTCTGAAATTAAAATAACTATTCTTCATGATAAGGAATGTGACTGAAATTCTGAGAATATCAGTACTTTTTGAAAATGTCCATGGCACCTCAGAGATAAATTCACTTGAGTGAATGTATTAGTACTACACATAATTACATTAAGTAGGTGCTTTCTTGGGAACCAAATCCCACTGCCTGAAGAAATAACTTTGTAACTATCTCAACTTTCAAATTCATGGACCACTTGTAACTGCTTATATTGAAACTTTTGGATGAATAAAATTCAAAATAATCAAACCCTTCTTGGGATTGAATGAAAAAAAAATTTTTTAATTCTTTGAATGGGATAATTTCAACAAAGAGTTATCTCCCTTCATAAATTTGCTGTATTTTAGAAATGAGAGTGAGAAACCTATTAGACTTGCATTGACAAAAATAAAGTGGGAACTATGATAATGAATCACTTGCTCTGATACAAACTATAAAGACTGCACAGAAAATGGAAATTTACATGGTATTTGTTCTAAGTCTTCAGATATTCATAAAATTGTTGGCTGAGAGATTTTAAGGTCAGTGAGGTTTATTACCAAAGAGTCCTCTTAACCCTTTAAAGATAAACCTGCTGAAGTGCTTAATACCTAAATTTTCAAAAGCATATAGAATATCCAAAATGTGTTCATTTTCATTCAATGGCTTGAGTAAACTATTCTTTTATCAAATAAAAAATGTTCCATATTTGAATGACCAAAACCATGATGGGATAAATTTGTCCCATCAGACATTTATCACAGGACAAATCATAGAATCAACAGATCACTTCACCTATTCAATCATGTAATGTGAACTGATTCACGTGTGTTTCATACTATGATGACATCATGTGGAGATAAAACCCAGGAAAATCTCGTATACACTACTTTTAGGGACACTTATATCCCAGTAGACTCTTAAAAGAAATCTATTGGACATGTATATCTTAGCAGCCATAGAAACTTCAGGATAGACATATCTCGGGAGTCTTGTAATGATGAACTCCCAATCACTAAGACATTTCTAATATAAAATACCTCTGATATTCTTCAACATTAAAATCTGATAAAACTTAATGCGTTTCTTCCTCTTATAAAATATTCTTTTTTTTTGTTAATTTAAATTAACATGTAAATGTGAAAGTCAAACTGGCAATTGGTACACTGTTCAATTTTAATGCACTAGTTTACAATCTTCTCAGATTTGCCGATGTTATGAAAAGAAAAGTTGCCTTAAATGCTTACAAGTCAACTGTACATAAGCTAATCAGTCAAGATGCAATAGTTTTGAGGTTTTAAAAGCTTTTGTAACTTTGTAATTAGAAAACACTCAGAGAGTGCACACCTCTTCCAACCCTAGAAGTAATTGTGGATAGATCCACCCCAAAAATTCATCACTTATTCTATAGCCTATTGCCCATCCTTCCACAAAATTTCATTGGAATTCATTCAAAACTTTTGTTGACAGACAGAAAGACAGACGGATGCAACTGAATATAAATACCTCTCCAATAAACACAACTGCATTATATCATAATTTCCTGCCTTTTTCTTTACAAATTGAAAAATCTTTCTGTTTTATCTAAAAACTGTCTTTTTTCCTGAGCAATCAAAACAAATGAAGTGGAGTTGAAAAGGAAAGTCTTGATATAAAAAGAGAAGAAGCTCTTGATTTTTTTGCTGTAGATTCAAACTCATTTTCAATTTTGTTAATTATTACTATTAAAGAATAATTTTGTTGATATATAATTGTCCCTTTCCAAAGTATCAAATCTTTCAGAAAACCTTTCATCTGTGAATCATAGCCAACATATTGATCACATAAACAGAATTTGGTTGAAATTTGCAGAGAAATACTCATGGATTTTATATTTCATTCAACAAAGTTATGAACAAAACGGTCAGTTATTCAAAATCAATTTATTGCACAAGGATAAAAAATATTTGGTAATAATGAATTCTGAAACCAATGTGACAACAAAATATATCACATAATGCATAGTGGTCATATTGCCCAAAATATTAAGAATTGATTAGCCAATATTTTATAATTAAAAAAAAGATTAACCAGAAAAATGGCATCATAGAATGTCATGATTGGATGATATTTATGTCATAAAAAATCAAATGAGTCACCAACATTTGGCTAACACCATGAGGAATTTTTCATATATCTTTACAACAAAGTCTGCTGCACTTATTTCTTCTTCGAGATGATACAATACGGACAAAATTCTCCACTGCCAAAATAAGCAGAGCTGTCTTATCACATGGGGATACTGGGCAGTTGCCTGAGGCCCTCATTTTTTTAGCAGCCCCAAAATTCAATTTGAAAAATAAAAATTAGGATTCATATCAAATTGTAGAGCTAGCAAACCTTCTCTGAATCTATGTTTATTCATGTCTAAATCAGTTCTTGACTCTTTATTGAATCAAAAACAATCAAAGTTGGGATTACAGTCCATTGACTAAATCCAGTACATTGTTTTACCCAGGGGGTCTTGAATATTCTCAAGATGGCCCTGACTAAAAGATTCTTTATCTGGAGGGGGGGGCCTTGAATATTCTTAATATGGCCTTGAGTAAAAGATTCTTTATCTGGATTGGGGGGGAGCTTGAATATTCTCAAGATGGCCCTGAGTAAAAGATTCTTTATCTGGATGGGGGGGGGGGCTTGAATATTCTTAATATGGCCTTGAGTAAAAGATTCTTTATCTGGATGGGTGGGGGGGCTTGAATATTCTCAAGATGGCCCTGAGTAAAAGATTCTTTATCTGGATGGGGGGGGGGGCTTGAATATTCTTAATATGGCCTTGAGTAAAAGATTCTTTATCTGGATGGGGGGGGGGGCTTGAATATTCTTAATATGGCCTTGAGTAAAAGATTCTTTATCTGGATGGGGGGGGGGCTTGAATATTCTTAATATGGCCTTGAGTAAAAGATTCTTTATCTGGATGGGGGGGGGGGCTTGAATATTCTTAATATGGCCTTGAGTAAAAGATTCTTTATCTGGATGGGGGGGGGGGCTTGAATATTCTTAATATGGCCCTGAGTAAAAGATTCTTTATCTGGATGGGGGGGGGGGCTTGAATATTCTTAATATGGCCTTGAGTAAAAGATTCTTTATCTGGATGGGGGGGGGGGCTTGAATATTCTTAATATGGCCTTGAGTAAAAGATTCTTTATCTGGATGGGGGGGGGGGGCTTGAATATTCTTAATATGGCCTTGAGTAAAAGATTCTTTATCTGGATGGGGGGGGGGCTTGAATATTCTCAAGATGGCCCTGAGTAAAAGATTCTTTATCTGGATGGGGGGGGGGCTTGAATATTCTTAATATGGCCCTGAGTAAAAGATTCTTTATCTGGATGGGGGGGGGGGCTTGAATATTCTTAATATGGCCCTGAGTAAAAGATTCTTTATCTGGATGGGGTGGGGGGCTTGAATATTCTTAATATGGCCTTGAGTAAAAGATTCTTTATCTGGATTTTTTGGTTCCAGACTTCACACAAGAAGACTTTGTTTTAGACTATTAACATCATTTTCCAGAAGGTTCAAATTTTTCATTTACTTGTCCCACTCCTCAAGCATGATTCGATTTGTACCTTTAAATTTTCTATTTACAAACATAACTTATTTTCCATTCATGGTTAGAGAACAAAACCTATTGTTCATCAAGAATCCTTTTTAATGTGATATTACAATACAATGCAAAGAATGGATGAATCCATTATGTGAAGTAATCAAATATACATATTTGTTGGAGTAAGGCAACTTTGGAACAAGGCCTTATGGAACATGTCAGTATCTGACAGTTAAATACTTTCTGTTGTGGTGAAACCAAGAGAAATAATTAGCGAAGGAAATTCTCATGACTAACAACAAGCTCATTTAATCAATGCATTGTAATTTAAATTATTGATGTTTAGTATCAATCTGTAAAGCATAATATTTATATATATTTATGTATATTTGTTTTTCTCATTGTAAGGCATAGATAAATGACATTATATCACTGTAAGGTATAGAAAAATAAATGGGATAATGCTATTCTTTAAAGGGCATCAAAGTTCAGCTTATCCAGTTCCCAAGAAATCCTAGGATTGGCCCTGACATCAGGTATTATCAAGCAAATTTCATAATACTTAATCTTAAAACAATAGTATATTACAATGACAAACTAATTTGGGGGGAACTGGATAATCAAGAAATACAATCATTAAGGTCACCTAACTTAACTGTGTCTGGTCTTTTCCTCTGATTAGATTCAGAGGATTTAAAGCAAGATTTAAAGCCCAAAATTTGAAACTCAGTAATGAATACTGTAATAAAGAGTGCCACTGTTTATGGTTATATTTTAGTTGAAAGTTTTTCCTACGTTAGAAATTTATAATTCACCTTGTGTTGGAATTAACCTGTTTGTATTTTTTTTTAGTACTTACAATTGAATACCTAGATATTTTTGGTGGGCAAGTCTAGTTTTGGCTTTTAATGAAGTGATATAAATAAATCCAAAGGAAATTCAATTTCATTCATTAGAGAATAGAAATGAGATTATTTCTAGAGGCAAAACGACTTCAGTAATAGAAAAGTAGATCTGGAGGCTAGGTATCCTCCATCCGATTGAGTGGAGAAGTGAGATATTCTTCTATAATGTTTTAAGTGATATCAAAAGATTGGAGATTGGAGTGAAATTTCAAGTTTAGAAAATGAATTATCAAAGCTAGAACTACAAAATCCTTTCTCAACTGAAAATTAATTTATTCCAATCTCCAATTAAGTAAAGTCAAAACCATTTCAACTTCTTGTGCCTAAGAAATATTCTGCTCTGTTAGGTATAGAAATTTTTTCTTCAAGACTCTTCTTTAAATCATTGCTACAATATAAAAAGGTCTGTTATAATTTTTAGATTCCTGAGCAAACAAGTAATGAATAACTCTATCTAAAAGAATTGAAGTTAGCAAGGAAAATCACCATTTGTTTTAAATTATAAGACATGGTTTATAAGAGTATTTGATGGACTCCATATTGAGCTTCAGTTCGACAGCACCCTGGTCATCATTATAGTAATATATGCATCATTTTTTAAAAATCAAATGTCCATAGTATACACCAACATATTTGGTAAACTGCAGTATTTTTAAAGATTTTTTAAAATAAATATTTTAGTGTTTGGCTTTTTTTAATAAATGAAAATATACGATAGATCATTGTTACATATTGAAGGCTGTTTTGAAATTTTGGTAGAGTGTATGCAGATTAATTCGTAAATGTATTTCATGATAATGCAGGGAATAATTTGAGGCATTCTAGAACTTACCCTTCAACAAATATCTCAAATGATATGATCAGCTATTATTGTTAGAAATGATGTAGGTATCTATGTCAGTGGAATTCCCTGCATTTAGGATACCCATCATTTCTGTTGAATAATGCTGTGAATATAATGGAAATGATAGTAACATCTGCAGCATAACAAAACCTTAGAAAGTAGCAATCAATCTTGTCACAGTCATGAAGAAGCCATGGGCTAGAGGTTCTCAACCAGGGGGTCCCCTTCTAGGGGAGAGGGGTACTTTTAGGGTTTCAGTGGAGAATTAGGACCAGAGATTGATAGATTCAAACTGTTGGAACATTGATCTTTTGGCACTGCAAGTATAGTAAATAAATTTTCCTTTTTAAAAATAATCCAAGTAAATGTATTTGTGCTACTGTTGGAAAAATAGAAGATTTTCTATATTATATGTATATTATTTAGAAATGCACTTTTTGAGTCAGACAATCTTGGAAGGAAGAAATGAAACATAGTAAAATGGATACATGGGCAAGAAAGGTTGAGAACCACTGTCATAGACTATTCATAAAGAATATAAAAAATAATAGATTGTACAAAGTCTTTCAGGCTTAGGATCACAAAGTTTCCAATCTAGGAGCTGAATTTACTTCATTTCAGCTGTTGCTGGAGCAATTTTCATTTCTGTTTTCATCAGTGAGTAGTTAGGACCTTTCCAAGACTTCCAAGCAATTCCATCGAATTTTTTCTCAGCCACTGCTCCATTGCGGTAGAACACACCATTCAAGTTGGATGAATAGCATTTGTGATACCACCATGCACCTGAAAAGCGTTTAGCACAGCTCCCACCAAACTGCTTTGTAACTTTGTCATTGTCAACATCCTTTGTAGAAAATTTGTTCAGGTTGTGTTTAGAGAAAGAGTCTCCACCCTCACCACTGAAACCCTCAACATGTAAAAGGTAGCCTTCAGATTCATGATCAACCATGAAATAATCATAAAATGCAGTGACCTTATTTTTATTCCAGTCTGTAAGGTCAATGCGGAGCTTACACTCTTTCTGATTGGTCAAATGATGGATGACATCATTGCCTATCCAATGTTCCCCATAAACACCTGCAAAAAACAAAAGATTACTGTTTTCATATAAAAAAAACTGAGATAGTTTGAATTTATTGGAATTTTGTAATTGACATCATCAGAACATAAAATTCTACTTTGATATGTGAATTGTGTCCCTTAATGTGACAGAATACAAAAAACACATTGCTAATGATTATATGTATGTGAATATAAAATTATGATTGATTGCAAATACACAATTTTTTTTCCAGAATGGAGATCATAGCTGTAGTTGAGTACAAATAGAAATTATGTGAAAAACAAGGAATTATTTTCCTTTTCTGTCCTACATTTATCTTTGATATCAACTATTTTGCTTCAGTCTTACCTTTATTTCCTGCAATAAAAATTTTGACTACAAGTCAGTTTCCAAATCCATTAATGGGAGAAAAGCATTTAATCTATGGCGTTTTTTGTAAACTGAGAATAGCTCACTAAATGCTTATATACCTTTCAGGACTTCCACTATCTACACAGTATCTCTGAAACCTATATTGTGTATACTGTATACTCAAGTGTAATCTATGCTTCAGGGGCATCCTCACATTTTCTACCTTTTGAGTGTGTATTCCTTTATCATTTTGGCTAATGAAATCACCATGTACAACATCTTTGGTTATCTCCCTTCAAAAATTTGAACAACAGGAGTTTGATGAACCTATTCCAAACAAATATAGGAATGTTTACATCAAACTGATTCCTCTCAGTACTCTCTTGGAAGGTTAGGAAAATCAGGTTTTCCTTACCTTCAAACTGGTAAATGTAAACGTCCCATTTCATATCATTTTAATTGATGACCCTTCAGTTATTTCAACTATCAGCATCAAGTAATTATCATTAACCAAATATCATGTAATTATCGTTAATTTTAATTCTAAAAATACTCCTATTATTAGGCTAATGGAAATGTTTCCAGCACCTCTTTTGACAAAATCTTACATTTGATAAATTCATGGGATCATTATTGAATCATCAAAGTATTTTCCTTGATTTCTATGACCTTACACTTCCTTTCAGGTAAACTGTGTTTTCTATCGTAAGAGAACAATTCAGTTTTTGATTCAATGAATTCCTCTGAAAATCATTCAATATCATGAACATGTTAAAGCAGTCAACCAGACAAGGAATGTTTCATGAATCAAAACAACAGATAATCGGAATTTGACAGCTCTGAAAAATACGCCAGTTGTGGAAGAATTTTCCATACCAGCTTCATCATCATTTTGAAGTTGACTGATTCTTTTTCAATTTTTCTGCAACTTTATGTGTAGTTTGTATTGCATCTTCCTTGAAAAATTCCATCACCAGTTTTCAAGTTCTGAGATTTTCCAGAGCATTCTTGGTCATTCATTATAAAATCTTTTTAAAATTTCACGAACAATTCCAACACTCACTTGCTCCTATAGCCTCATTATCATAAGCTTCAGTGATTGATTACAGAGATTCCCCTTAAAAGTAGATATGCCCAAGCAATAAAGTGCCGGATGAATTTCAAGCACACTTTAGAAATTTCTCTAACATTTCACAAAAGATGACAGTGGGAATTTTCACTTCAACCTAAGAGTTTACTTTTTTCAGTTTTATTCTTTGAGAAAATACTACACGGGTACACTAATAGTGCAATGAAACATACCTCCAAATCCTTTCTTATACATACTCCAATCGCGGAGGAAACTGGTTGTTCCTCCTTGCCGCCGCTGTATGACAGTCCAGCCACCATTTTTCATATCACAGAACACTTCAATTAATTTCTTGAAACCTACAGGTTTAATCTTGTAGGCACCATTCCTGGTATTTCCCTTCTGATGAAGTTCATAGCAGTCTGCACAAAAGAGAAAAAACAAAGGGCAATCAAATACTTAATTCAATGAACAATTCATGTGCCATCAATTGTTGTGCATCAATGAGATAAGAAACTGAAAAAAATGTAAAAATTTCTTCAGAGAGATTAGAAACTGAAATGCTTTTATCTCTTAGCCTCTTATGACTGGAGCAATTCAAGGTGCCTATCATAGAAAAAAATCTTATCACTGTAGTTATCATCTATAAATATGCATAGTAAGAAAAACCTTCAAAATCATCTGATAATGATTTTTTGATAGGAAACTTTGTGACTAAGTGAAGGAGTCAAGCTGGAATTTGAATTCCTTTGGTATGTTTTAAACATATTGACCTATTGAGTTTCTACATAGATACATCAATAAGTTATTAGCCTAATTATGTATAAGAATCTATTTTACACACATATTTATATTTCAACATAGTATCCTTCTTAGTCAATTCACTTAACCCAAGGCTTCTCCATTGAACACATTGATTGAATATTATACAGGGAAAATTTCAGATCAAAATTCAACTAAATGTCAGGTTATAGACTTGAAGATCCATCTTGTAGATTATCAAGGTCTAGGGTCACTTTACTTCTGGCTCAACCTCAACATTGATTCCAATAAGCCCGTCTGCTGCATGGTCAAACTCAACTTCTACTTCCACTCTGACTGAAGATGATAACTGCAACTTTGGTATTGTACGTATAATCAATAGAAAATTATAAAAATGTACACTTTTTAATATGAATGTATTCATTTATCAGAATGAAATAAGCCCTAGCATATTTTCAGCATAAATTTTGGTAGATATGTTAGACTTGTCAATTTAGTTCAGTTGGTGAGAGAGCCATCTATTGATCACTTGGTTGCGATTTCAAATAAAAGCAGGTAAATGTTCATTTTATATATTGGTTTGGTTTAGCGTGATGTGATAGACCAACAGTAAAGAGTTTATTTTCCTGAGTTTGGTGAGGATTCTTCTTTTTGTTTTTGTTGCAAAGGAAAAACAAAGTCAACTACAGAGTCCGATGAGGATTTGAGTTTGACTTAATCTTCTGCTTGGTTGCATCCATTCAAAACCTTTCCCAACTCTCATCTCTTTGACTGAGGTGCAAAATGCATGCACACTATCAGAAAGAGTTATTTCTTTTTGGGAACCTCTTGAAATTTTTTTCTTTATAATCACTTGATCCCAAATAAATCCTGTTATACAAAATTTGTTTGCTACATAAGGATATGATACAATATTTCTTCAGAAATTTGTGATAATTTATCTCCGTAGCAAATTTATTTGATGATGAATAGAAAGAAATTACATTGAAAAATCAGGATTTATTTATGAAAAAATACACACAACAAGGATGACTTGACAATTCAAAAATTGTGAAATAATTTCTATCTGAATTTTTTATCGGAGAAAATATCATTTTGTAAAGTTTTTGTGCACTTCTATCCTTATCTTGGTTCATTTTTTTGAACATGAAATTTTGGCTGTAATACTCTATAACTGTTTCCAGGTGATGAATGGGTGTATTTTTCCATCATTGATATGAATGCCAAAAATTTTTTTTGTCTGACCAAATTTGAATGGGTTCATAGCGTTCGTAAGAAAGGAAGAATAGAGAGAGTGACTGAGGAGAGGGGAATATATCTTTTTTTATTAAGTCAAACCACGTTATATCATTACTTTTTTTAGATCAATTCTCGAGAATAAAACAGGCAAAAGAACAGACTGTTCGAAACCTGTGTACATACAATTTTTGACAGCATTCGGAATATTTGTTTCTGTCATAAAAATATTAATGGCATTAAAGAATATTTGTTTCGAATTTATTTTTCAAGTCAATGCCTATTGAAACATCAAAAATAAATAGGAATAATCATTACATCAAGAATAAAAGGAAAAATATTGTCTGAAATGCAATGTAATCCACTGGCAAAGAAAAAAGTTATAAATATGTATATATGAAGTGTATACATTAATTATAAACACTGTTTAGTCTGCTTTCTTTTTTTCCCTCCTTTCTTTCTTTCTTCCATTCCGCTATTCTCTTTTTCTATCTAAAGAATTGATTTTTAGAAAAGGAATGATATAATGCTGTAATGTAAAAAAAATCTCTTTTTCTCTCTTATTGCCCGTACTCCTCTTATTAAGATGAAAGCTTTTTTCTTTATTACAGTTGTTGTTCATCTCTCTCTTACCACTCACTCTTCAAGTCACTTAGTTCATTAAAAAAATGCTGTTAACCTATTCAGATGTGGGCTTAACATTATATTTTCTCTGTACTCAGAACAGACCTTGCAGTTAAAAATAGAAAGTACAAGGAAGCAGACTATACAATTTTTATAGCTGATAAATGCACTTCATGTATGTATTTATAACTTTTTCATTTCCCAATGAATTATTTTGCACTTTTGATGAATTTTTTTGTTTTATTTTTCATGCAATGATTATGTATTTTTGTTTTAGACATTTTAATAGGGATTAACTTGAAGAATCAATCAGAAAGAAATAGTTTTTTTGACAGATATTACTAAATGCTCTCAAAATTCGTGTGTACAATGTTGCAGATTCAGAACAGAATCTGCTCTTTCTCTTGTTACTGATAGGAATATGATTTCTTTTATCCCAAGTAATTTGTGATAACGAGCCTCGTGAACCTTATACTTGAGATAATAGAATGAAACCTGTCTAACTTATGTTTATATTTCAACCTTTGAATTAACTCACAACAGCTCTTTGCATGAAAAGTTGCAAATAAATTACTTTATGATATGTGTAGCTTTTTATCACTTAAATTTTCTTTCAACTTCAGCAATCATGATAAAGATTATGGCTGCCTGAACCTGGAATAAAAATGAATATTCATTACATGAAATTAATTTTTCCTTTGTCAACGTGAGCATGAGATTTTTCTATGAAGAGAAGACCCTGTGTTGCACAAATTTATAGCAAAATTGCCAGACAGCACTACTGGTGTCAACCATTTGCTTCAGTGAAAGGGCTAAGATGGATTACTTTCTTTGCCTAAAGAATGAAATTGTTATCTCCTTATTCTGTACATGTGCATGTATACATAAGCATACAAGGACTGACTGGAGAGTATCAAACCATTTTTAATAAATCGAGAACCAGTTTTGCCACCTTGATATAACTTGGCAACCAATCATTATTGTGCATGTGTAAACAGACACTCTACAGTGAGGTTAGTTAGCCAGTTGCATTCACAGTTTTTGCATTTGGCGCAGGTTTTCTTTGACAAAACATTGCATTGACTAGATTTGTCAGACCAATATAGTTCAAATTCGAATTCTTGCAACCTCTGGATTTTTGTAAGGAAATTTTAGACAGTGGACGAGATTAAAGAAAACGCGACGAGGCAGCAGATATCAATCCTGAAAGAGGTCTTTGTAAACTGTTTTGAAAAGTAGAAGGGACATTGGGATAAGTGTGTTTGGTCCCAAGGGGAGTACTTTTATTGGGACGAAGGCGCCATTGGCCTAGGTCTCCTATTTTTTTTCATTAATATCAAATGACTGGATTCTTTCCAGATAGACTTTGTATGTATACAAGAAATAACGGGCAAAAACATAGACAGAGGGATTCTTTGCAAAGAGATTTTAGACCATGGATGAGATTAAAGAAAATGTGACAAGGCAGCCTTTTTTTTCCGCATTACTTAAGTGACACACTCAATAAATCCATCTTATCCACAACCATTTTTCTGTTATATTTATAATTTCTAATCAGTTTAATCTGTTGCTTGCTTTGCTGAGATTAATGAATCATAGCTGCTGCATTATAAGTATCTTACTGGAGAGAGAGCTTTACTGTATTCTGGAATTTTCCATTACTCTTTAGGATAATATATTTTCTCCCTCCTAAAAATATTTCAATCTCTATCCAGCACTTATACATAAAAAAAGCCCCCATGAAATTCCCATTTTGGCTGATCAAACTCATGATCTAACTTGATTTCATAGCCTGTTAGCATTCACTTCTGCTTGTTTATTAATCCTATTGACTGGTATTGAAGGCAAAATTCCAGTCCCAAATTTTCAGGTCATTCTTCCAATCAAATGGTTACCAATGTCTATTCAAGTCCCTTTCCATGTCCACTGTCTAACTTCTTGCAGAACTCAATTTAATCTTGCTTGTTGGACCATTGTCGTAACAACAATAACAATTTGATACCTACTCTGAACTCTACATTCTTGTAAATGTACTCAAGTTCTAATTATAAGTACTAATAAATCTTGTTACATATTAACCAGTGGGGGAAAATGGTTTATGGTATGTGTTTATCTAAGAATTATGCTCAGGGATCACATAGGTGCCTATCAGGAATGAGTGAAGTGAACCCATGCAGCTGAAGGTTTCCTATGTACTGTAAGCCCCCATGGGTTATTTAAAAAGAATATGGCCAATTTCTGATCTATTAGAGACTTACAAAAAAAAACAGAAATCAAGAAGTAGGGATACACCTATCCCTGGCTTATCTCCTCATTTCAACCATTGACATCAACAAATCTGTCTTTTCTTTTACATTGTAGGCTTATGGATTTGATGAAAGTTCTCCTACTATTTCAAAACTATTAATTACTAAAATACAAGAGTCCACCTTAACATTTTGGCATAGAGTGAAATGACCATTTTCTTTTATCAGCGATTTTGAAGTGATAAATCTCATCAGCAGGGCATTAGGTTGGAATTCCAGATCATTTTGCCAATGTTTTATAGCTCAGCTTACTAAGTTAGATTTACAATAGCTCATAGTGGACCAAAACTAAATTATCTTTGGTCCTTAATTAAGAACAGAACATACAATAGAAACAGAAGTGTTACCCATCAACCCGGAAATTCCAACTAATACCAGCCAAGATTAGAGACTCACAGTCTGAAAAAGTATTCAATATTAACCTTCAATTATGTTTCAAAGTTGTTGAGAAAACTAAGCCAAACAAGATTCTGTGATTTACATCTCATTCACATACCCCTTTCAATAAATACTCAAATGCATGAGAATCTTGGTCAGATCTCTCATGCGTACCTTGAAGGTAGGAATGATGAGTTTCTCTTTCCTAAAACAGTGTGCACACCTTTTGATCCATGTGCCCTCACCTGCAGCTGTGACAGATACAAACAATGGTACCTTTTTTCATGGATTTTGAACAGTTAACTTTTCAACATTCTGCGTAAAATACTTGAGATACATTTTCCCCTCATGAGATATTTGATATGTAGCAAATGATTCTGTAAAAACATATTCATTCTTTTACTTCTGCTAATCTGAACTTCATCAATCTTTCTCTAGCTAGCTGTTATGATCTAATCCTATGCACATTTCTATAAATAACTCTTATTAAATTGAATTCACATCAGCATTTTCATCATGTATGCAACTATGCATATTTACTCTTTTATGCATGCACTTCATTATGATGTTTTTCCTCACAGCCCGCAGAGAATGAAACAAAGAACAAGTCTTCTTTCCCACATATATACCCTTTGTATATCCCCAGCCAGCAGTAGTCAACCGCAAGGATTGGCCCATACGGATCTTATAACTAGCAGCAGCCACTGTTCCTCACAGAAATAACCATAGGTATTACTACTACTTCAATAATTACAAATTGTTATGTTCCTTTCACAATTTAAGTAGTATCAAATGTTAATGTGGTAAGGTTAAGTTTTGAGTAATACTAGTTGAGTCAATTAGTAATTAACCCAAGGAATTTAATTTGCTTTCCTTTGCTGTCTAGATATATAAAAATAATCGCATGATAAAGATTAATGATGATCAGTTATTAAAAATGAAAAACTGACTTGATTCTTACCATTCGGTTCTTTATTGTCTTGGTCTTCGTACAAGGGCTTCTTCCTTCCAGATGCAATCTTTTCTTCTTTTTTCGTCTCTGGTACTTTGACAACTTTGGAATCGGACAGAATTTTCTGTTTTGAAAATTCGTCTGCATCTCTTGATTTTTCTACCTGGATTTTGTCTGTTTTTGGTTTTGATTTATCTTTAGATTCACCACCGTTTTGCTTCTTTTGTAGAGATATCGAGGTTTTGGTTTCTGTCTCTTTTGCCTTGGTTCCAGGTCCGGTAACTTCCTTCGACTTCGTTTCGACATTGAAGTTTTTATTTTCTTTTCCTGTGCCACTGTTCAGTTTTTCTTTCGGCGACAGCTTTCCACCTTGTCTTTTTTCGAGATCCGGAATCTTAACTGTCGCCGATTTAGGTAGGTCCCCTTTTACCTGCCGATTGTCTGTTGACAAAGTCTTAACCTTGTCCTGGTCAGCGACATTTAATTTTGAGCAGGTCTTCGACATACACGTTTTGTAGCCGTGATACTTAAGGCTTTGTTTCAAATCATGTTTCTGTGATGAAGAAAAACGTTTTGTTCTTAGTTTAGATTTTTTATTTAAGATTACCATATTTTCCAAGTGTTTCATCAGGTCAGTCGGAGTCATCGAACCAGTGCTGCCTTGTTGCTTCTGGTTACTTTCTTGTATTTGGTCGTTGAGAATTTGGATCTTTTTCATGACTTGAGAGATCAGTAGCGATTGATTCATTACAATTTGATACAGCATTCGGTTCTGGTCTTCGACTTGATCTAATTGCTTCTTAAACTTTGAGACTAGTTCCGACTGGTTTCTCAACTGGTAGGTGAGTTCTGTAAGTTTCGTCTTATGGTGCCCTATAACCAATGTGTAGTTTTCTGAATCCGACTGGTTTTGCAAAGGGCCATGGCTGAGTTCTAAATATCGACGCTGACCTTTCTTCAGTTGTTCGTTTTCTTGTCGAAGTTCAATGTAAGTCTGGTTGAGCTTTATTAGTTCGTTCTCAAGACGTAAAATATGATTTTCAAGCCGAGAAATTGAAGACGAATCGTTGGTTTTACTCAACTGTTCTCTCAAAATACGGTTCTCCAGTTTACTGATCGATAATTCCAATGTTTGGATCTTCATCAGCTGTTCTCTTGATTTTTCATCGATGATTTTTGTAACCTTATCCACGCTCAAATCTTCACCCGAGTTTGATTTCTTCGGTTTCAGCAAATTCGCAACCATTCTTTGAGTTGGTTTCACATCAGTTTCCTGTTTCTCATCCTTATTTCTCAATTTTTCCGGCACACCATCCATATCATTTCCCAGTTTACTTTTAACGGTTTCTGGCAGCTTTACGCTATCTCCGAAAATTTGCTTCTGTTTTTCAAAATTCGGTTTGTCGGGAAAAGGAAAATACTCTTCGAACTGGAAACCGTTACGTGTCACGTTTACAGCCAGCCAATTAAATCGGGGGATGCACATTTTAGACTCAAAAGAAAGCCAACATCTCAAAGAGCATCTAGTTTTCATTCTACATGTTCTTTGTGTTCTTGGATTTTTTCTCTTTCTTAATTTTTTCTTTTTCTGTTTTTTTACAGTTAGCTTTCTGGATGATTTGGCACAGAAATTAAGCATACTATTTTGGATACTACCCCCATTCTTGTAAAATAAGTCTAAGTAATTACAACTTTTGTTGCGATTACATTTCCCCAGATGACCCATCCATGTATTTATTTTTGTTACATTCTGTAATGTATGATTCTTGCTTTCTTTTAAGCCTGTTACATTTTCAGAGCCATCTGTTTTATTCATTACTTTTGGGAGTTCATCACTAGGAACTTCGGCCCCTTTCTGCTCCATTCTGTTCTTTTTCTCGACATTTTCCACTGTTTTTACAGTTTTGGGGTTTTCGAATTCATACGATGAATCGTCTTCTTCTTCATCGTCCAAATACATCTCCGTTTCGTCCATTTCCGTTTCATCCTTCAAATCATCCGTTTTAAAAATAGCTTCGTAACTTTGTAGAGTTTTCATAGAAACTTTTTTCGGTGTGTCGGTACGAGAGCTTTCTTCAATCATGTCTTCAATTTGATTTTTTGTTATTTGCTGCTCTGTAGTAAGATGTCCCTCAAATGCACCCCGACTCACCATACCTGAATGCCACTCCATAATGTCCATTTTCCTTTCGCATCTACGAAAAACAAAAACAAAACAGAAATAAAAATGAAATGATCGTCACTATAAGCGAACACTTATAAATACGTCCATTTATATTTCTGTCGGATAGCTATAGTTCCCTCTAAGCTGTGCGTGCGAGCACACGTTTTGTAAGCAATACACTAAAGACATTAATATGCACACAAAAGGTTAGTTACCAATATTAATGAGGTAATTAGTAATTATAGTCATACTTATAAGTATACTAGTTATCTATTATAATTTCCAACAAATGAAATCTCAACTAAATACGTTACTTCGTAGAATGCAATCATACTTGTAACTCAAAATGCCAATACTAAGATTTTTTAAAAATCATTGAATCCCATTGAATGTCAGATGTTGACACATTCAAAGCACAACGCGGTTAAATCTGAAAAATCTGGCAATCATTCAAGGAAAAAAACAGTTTTAAAACGTAAAAGGAAAGATCTATTGGATGTTTCTTTGTCCCTATTTAAGAGGGAAATTTCGGAGATACGCTGCTGATATTTATGCCTCTTGCATATCGTAAATTTTAAGAGAAAATGGATTCTTATTGATGAGTTTTAGGTCTTTAAGTGAATTTGTGAGGAATATGCCAATCATCGAAATCGATCAGATTATCATATCCCCCCAATTTGAATAATCGAAGATCAGATTGGTAATGGAGAATTAGACAACCATCTTCATCCAGTCCACCGAGGCATCAGATTTTGACGGAACAATTTCCTTCAAAGAACATGAGAATAAACTAAAAACTGAACTGATCACAAGAAATCACATCCTTAGTAAATTAACCCGCGTTAACCGGGAAGCAGATCCCAAAACCTTGGAACAAACAGCCCATGAACTCTGCTGCAACTCCATCAGTGAATTCTGCTCAGAGTTGTCAGATTAGACCAGAAATGGTGATAATCCAAGCTTTATTGCAGAAAGCCAAGAAGCTGGTACTGAACCTTTGTCGTCATACTCACTCGATTTCTAAATTCGACCTTATTTCAAAGTCTGTTTTGTGTAGGTCTCTGAGATAGAGCTTCGGTTATCTCCCCTTCTGGCCAAATCTGGAAATCCTGATTCTACTCGCCAGTGTGGGAAAAAGCATGTCATGCAGGCAAAGTGGGCCCGGAGCTAAATAAAGCAAGTCGAAAAATCACTAGTACGCAAAAAATGAGAGAGACTACTTAATGTTCCGAGGCACCCACTAAACGATCACAGAGAGACAAGGCAATTTCAAAAATCCTGGAAAGGTTTAATGACATTCGAGGGTCTGAAACATGCAAAACTGATAGGTTATAGATTGGAGAAGTGGCAAGAGAGTGGTTGCTGCCGTCTCAATGGGGATTGGGGAGCATAAATGAAGCGCACAGGAATCACATACCAGTTGAGAAACCAGTCCAAACTAGTCTGAAAGTTTAAGAAGCAGATTAGAGCAAGATTCAAAGTGGGAAGAATAAGAGACAAGCTCCAGATGATACCACCACTGCTGAGTATCCCAGGGGCGATGACCATGGACCACACCCTCCGTGGCTGCTCACTGGAGCCCGTATTCTCTGACAAAGACTCAAAGCAAGTAAACGATACTGTTGTCTTGAGGAAACATTAGTGGCGCGACAGGATATGATGATTAACGTTAATTTTTTATCAATTGTTTTTCTTTAATTCTAAGACTACACAGTCTATCTTGTTTGGGTCTTTCTATAGTATTTTGTGTACTGGCTTGATTCATTTGTTTTTCTAGATAAATCATCTTGATAAGAAGACAAACTATCTAAGCCAACAAGCAAAGTCTAACAACGAGAATGTGAATTCATAAACCAGTTAAAATATTCTTTTCTACGGAAAGTTTCGTGCCTAACTCAGAGGTAAATGCAAAAATCAAAGGTCAGGTAACATAAAGTTTTATTCTCAGGGTTACAACAATTATACTTCGGCCACCATAGAAGACAGGGAAAATGTCCTCAAATGTCCTCAGCTAGCAATCATCCTATGCCACCCACTTGCATGTTTTGAGCCGTCTTACTCACATGCCGTAGTTTCCAAATTAATATTGTAAGCCATTAGAAGTAAACTCAAACCTCACTATGGTAAGTTTAATATCATAAATACTATTGTATCTATATACGTTGAAAAGTCGCCAGTTATATGTGGCTCCCTTAGTGAGTGAGAGAAAGTAGTGGTGTTGTGGGAGTACTGTGTAGCGACGAGATGATATAGTTGTGGAGGACAAAGGATTTTGTCTCCACGTGTTTGGTTCTTCCCATCGTACGCCGACGCCACTGGAAACGTTGAAGGAGGGAGGAGAGACGATAGTCGCCATGATTGAATGGAGCCTATATGCACTAAGTATGAGAGTTGAGGTAGAGATTAAACAAAGTACGAATGGTCGTAATGAAGACACATACAAGTTTGTAGACAAACAAATAAAACGTTCTTTTAATAATGTCACATTTATATCAATAGAAGCAATGTAAGGAAGCAATAATACGATCAATTGTGTAGACAAGAGAAGATGCTTGCTTAATTCAGAGGGTTATTCCTATGTATAAAAATGAAACAGAGGAAAGAATTTCGTTTGGTTTATCTGTTAAATGGAACCTGATTAGTAATGTCTTTTATAAGGAGTGGTATGTTTGACCAAGCTAGATTCTCAAAAGACGGTTTGTTAAGGTTAGGTGCAAGAACGAGCTAAAAGGGAGTAATGATGAGTGCGCTGTTTGCGTTGTCACCAAAAATGATATATGCAAAATAGACGTAATATTTGCATTGAGTAGTTATAGAGCTCTTGTAAATTCCCACATCGAGGAAGATTAGTGACAAAAGACAATATATAGTCACGATCAAAGAACGGAAACTAAACTGACCGCGAGTTTAGGGGGATTGAAGGGAAAGATTTAGATGGCTAAGAAGCCGGGGAAATGATCTAGAGAACACGTGTGTTCGGGGTTTTTATAGGGAGTCAATGGAGGAAGTGGCGTTTTGTATACTTTGCTAAATTTAGGGTTTCACAGCTATAGCTAACATTTAATTAATTTCATATTCAATTTTAACTAAAAATAAAGGGGCTGCTACAGTATTTATCTACAAACGCTTTGGGGTGCAGTGCTACTTGAGCTCATCGGAGAGCCAGCCCGGTCCCTATGTAGAATGAAGCCAAAATGAATAAACGTGTCGAAACGCTCTAGTACCTAAAAAGTTCACACTGCACCCCCGCTGATACTATTCAAATGAGATCGAGTAGAGAATGAATATTCAGGTACCCATATATTTAACGCGAAGACGTTTGAAAGTTAAGTGTGATAAAAATTACAAATGTCTACAAAATAAAAATTATTTGTTTCCAAACACTGGTCTTTTCAGCCAAGGATATGATGAAATCCCGTCTCTTTTATGCCCAGCTCTTTCGGTAGTTACATATTTATGAATAAATTTCACAAAACCATAATCTTATAACACACACCTCATTTCTGTAGTGATACCATTTTAATAAAAATATATATTCATACATGAATAAAAAAGATTTCATCTAAGAAGACAACAAAATTAAATATTTTAGATAAAAAATACTTCAAATATACATATCTCTATATATCAAATATATCTTTTTTTTTCTCTCCCACTAGTTTAATTACCTGAAAAGACAATAAATAAATTAGGAAATCGAACACATCTGAGATTTCGCCGAAGGTTAACCACTGTTCCTGGAAATTATCCCCTTCTAACATAAATGGCAAGAATTCTCAGAAAAGGGCCCCAAGTTCCAAGAAAACAAAACCCTTAATTCATTCAGGTGAGGCCAGGGGATAACAGGACAGTCAGGCGAAATCCCTTTTACAAACAACAGGTGTATATAACAACTGAACGGCTTAATTACTAGCTTTATTAACTTGATTCCCGACTTTCGATTTACATTTCGAAAAGACTTTACATTCACCCCACATTACGCAAAATCATCTATGTCATAAGTTTATAATTCATGTAATTCAATAGTGTAGCATTTTTGCATGTGAAAACCTCGTAATTTATTTTTCAGTGATTTGTCTCTTCTTAACTTACAGTCCTTTTTCCCCACCTACTGGGCAGAATGATACACCCACGCTCTCTTAAGTTATAGTAAGCACGCATCCAATTTTTTGTGGGAACATTCTGATGCTATACTATAAATCCTATCTTAATTACATCAGCAACAAAATAAAACTTATAAAAACCACATTACCTTTGTTCTCAAAAATTTCGCCACCCCGTTTATAGCTTCGTCAGTGATGTGAAAGAAGAAAAAGTGTGTGTGATGAAATTATGGTTTTGTGAAATGTAGTTGGACAATCGAATCACTCCTTGCGTACAAAAGTTGGTATATTAATGACTCTTCTAAAAAAAGTTATTGAAGTTATAACTAAGCACTGTTTACAACAACAGACTAGATTTGTATGTTTGAAAATTTGTGAAAATAAGATGAAAAATAGTCATGTTTGCCTATATCAAACTTATTATTTCAAAATTGTTGTGTTGCTCTAATTTCCTAAGTAGGAAGGATTTCCTGTCTTGAAAATCAGCTTCTGAGACCCTGGATTTTTCCTGGGCGCAGATACGATCTCTAGTGCCGGTGGTAGATACATAATTATCTAAATCAATAAATGAAATTGAGTGTATTAGCTACTGAATTAGTTCATAATTATCTCCTATGCGCAAAAAAAGGTCGGTGACCCATAGCATGAAAAATTTATTAACCTTGTTTTGTTCCTTGAACAAATCGTCTATAATTTTGAGAGAGTCAGTAATTATCATGGTAAAAGTTGTTCAGATAATTAAACTCATTCTATCAAACTATTTGTTTAGACTGTTAGACGCTATTAAACAATGTCTGTTGACACTGCAACGTTTTGGTTGATTGATTCTACAGCCTTATTCTAGGTGTACGATTTACGCGAGAAGAGGGAAGTCTCTTTCTGTATAAAAATAGGTGGCGGACAGAAAGATAGATATAAGCTCCTTTAAAGTTTGTGGTCATCTTGTATTGTTCATTACTGTAGATGAAAGTATAAAATCATCTAAGTGAATGAAAATTTTGAAATCGATAATCGAAGCATTGAAAGTTTCATTCGTTTCAACATCTTTATGCTCGGGACCGGCGTAAGGGTTTCATGTGCCTTCCTTTAGCCAGACTTAAAGTTTGCGTCCTCGGTTTTATTCTAATGACTATTATTTTCTCTTTGGGGTGCACACTTGAGATCCTCGTGTCCTAATGGACGGACTGGTCCTGTTTATACTTAACGGGCAATTAGATGAAAGAAGACGTACCTTCTAAATTTTTTGTCGTTGGATTTAAAAACGAACGAAAACATTCCACTCACCTTATGAAATTTGTTGTCAACGCGCAACACAAAAAGAAAATCAATCGCATTCTTTGCTAATATCCCCGTCCTTTATTTGCTGGGTTATTTGTTAAATTGATGTCAAACACTTTTCCAGTTTAAAAAATGTTGTCAAATTTGTTTTAACTGTATTTACTATGCTTTCAAAGAAGTGCTGCAGGTTTACGGCTAAGTAATTTTTGAATTGGGGTCCTAATACAGATCGAGCGATTGAACAGAACTGATATACTTTAGACTAGAGAGTTTGTTTGACGCGTGGTACGTGGCCAACACAAACCGTATCTTCTTAGGCATTACTGGGTGCTTTTGGTGACGTTCATACACGTACCGTATATCTCATAAACGTTGTTAATCGATTAAATCATTACATTGTCCTAACACAGGCGACAGATGGTCTTCTTGAATGCCTCACATCGAGTGTTGAGACACTTGCCGTAGCATGGGAGAAAATACAGACCATAAAGTTTGAGGAAGAAAAAAGACTTATTTTTTATTTGATAGGGAAATATTTCATGATGACTTGAACGCTCAAAGATAAGTGAAAACTGTTCAGAAACTTGGTAAAAATCTTGCTCTCCAATTTCGAACAAAGAGGGGACAATTAACATTGCGTTTCTATAAAACCCACGATGTATTTCAAACTACAAATTCATTGCAGATTATTAAAGAGAAAGTGAAAACAGGTCTAGTAGTCACTCATTAGAAACCGTCATATGACTATCGTCTGTTGGCAGCCTCTCCTGTTGGGGTGATCAATTAAAAATTGAAAAAAAGGTGACCAATGGATAAGTTACTTCTCTCGCTTTTTGCTGGGTAGTGATCGATAAAATGTCAGAATTTTCTGAAAAAAAAATGGGCAGTAAGTTAAGGGAAATGTAGTTAATTGGAGGTGGATCCAGGAATTTTTCTTTATTATGAGATATTTCTGTATTTTTTTCGTACATTCATCTATACACTGTCCGCTCGATATCTCCAAAAGTTCTCTATGAATTTCTATGAAAGCTTGTACAAGTGTAGATAATAGACCACAGAACTTAATTTTGCACGATCATCTCCCCAACATCGTAGGGATATATTCACATCACGTATCATCACCAAAGTTTCATGTGTGTCCTCTCAATTTTTCCAAAAGTTCTGTATGAATTTCTATAATATTTTGTGGAAGGTGGGCTATGGGCTACAAAAGGAGTGATCAAATATTTGGGTAGATTTAAGCACAATTACTTCCCCTTACAATGGCGTTGGTAGGGGTATGCGCTCTCTAGGTGCTATCAAGTTCATAAAAGCGAACCTTAAAAGATTTAACTTGAATCTAAACTCAGGAACGATGCCACCGTCGTTACCCTTCAGCCATGGACACGTGTTGCTGTCTCTGCAGTGACCTGGCTAATTTTCTGTACTTAGGGTTTTATCTGTTGTCGCAATGTAGATACAAAATCAAATATTTATTCAATGACTGTCAATGGCCTGTTCGATCAAAACAAGATGTTTTGTTGTTGAAACACCAATTCGGGTCGTTTACAGAGTAACAATCCCTTTTTTTTTACAACAGATTTTGCAGCATTCTGCCGTTCGACACCCAAGCAAAGAAAAAGAAACATGATCAGATAATCAAGCCGACTGGAACATAAATTTACAGTGATAATGAAACAGATGTTATAGTCGGAAATTACCAATGTTATGAGTGGGAGGTTTACTGAAGTTGTAATTGTAACAAATATTGTGGTATGTAATCAGGGTCAATCCTAGGGTCACTGTTGACACGGGCAAGCTAAACTTTGGCCCCCTATAAAGTATAATGTTCTTTATTTCTGCTATACAGTGAGAAAAATGAATACGTTGGAATAAAAAGTTTATTGTTATAGGAAAATCGCAATGATGTTATTACTGACAAATAGTAATTATCTTTACATGTTTTTATTACTGGAAAATCTGACTTTACCTCAGGGAATTTTATTATTCTTATATTTTTTATGCTTATTTTTTCTTTTCCCCATTTTCCAGTTTAAATTAAAAAAGTTTTATTGTCTCAGACACATGACAAGCGCCCTTAATACTTTGTGTTCTAGGCGACTGCTCGTGCTACCGGTACCTTGAACCAGCTTTGTGTGTAATTGCGTGCTTGCCAAAATTTGGTTTTCGAGTTCGAAATATTACGTTTGAACAAAATAAATGACCGTTTTTGTGTAACTTTGGAGCGATCATGTTTTTGTTTTCTTTTCATCATCCCTTTCTGTTTATGCGTTCGTCTATCATTTCATAGCTCTCTTTTTCTGGGCGTTGTTTGAATTTATCAATTTTTATTTACAGGGTATCGAATCAAAGATGAATGAACGTCATTTTCGTGTCATTATGCTCCGTGAATTCAAACTCAACCATTGCACTACCGAAGCCACCTGTGCTTTGGGGAGTCAGCTTCAGAACGGACTGTGCATTGTTGGTTCCAAAAACTTGCTTTTAATGAACATGATCTCCAATATGAGCTTGATCGTGGTCGCAAGTCGTCACTCAACATTGAAGAATTAAAGGTAACATCCACAAACAAACTCTCTGGCAATGGGAATAATGCTGGGAATAGCCCGTACAACAACCGGAAGACGTCTGGCACAAATCGGCATAGGGAAGAGATTGCAGAAGAGGGTACACCATGTTTGACTGATGATCAGTAGCTTGTGCAGTTTGACACTTGATGTAATATGCTTATTCATTTAGAAATTACCGTTTTTTATCGTGTGCTTACTGTTGATAAAAGGTGGTTCCCGTGTGATTGGAAATCTAATCTGTCTTTCTCTGAGTCGACAAACCTATCCTTTCTCAACTTTCCAAAAAGCAAATTTTCACCCCTAAACGATCTTCGTGGCTGTTTGGTGATGCTGTAAAGGAATGATAATTTACACTCTTTTACAACCCAGTCAGACCATCACAACAGAATCCTATTGTTGAGATTTTGAAAAAATGCATCAAAATGTAGTTAGACATCGAAATCCTAGCCCCGCCCCATTCACTGGACCTGTCCTTTACCGATTACAATATACCAGACCGTAGATACATTTATACCAGCGGGTGTACATCAAAGCAGACGAGGTCGAAAATATCTGCCGAAAGTTTGTCGGCTCCTGAAACCCGAGTTTTTCTTTTGATGGAGTGAATTCACAATCAGATCGTAGGTATCTATTTTATTTTTACGTGATACAATGTTGTTTCATGTTAATACATGAAGTTCAAAAATGTCTGTATAAAAAATGTCCTAAAATAAGAAAAATCAAAGCTTTTTACTACAATATCTTTCAAATATCTCTTCACTTCACATATTCACGAAGAGAAAGATAATGGGGAAAAGAAAACAGGAAATAATGCACAAGAAACAATATTCATATATTTAGCAACAATAATATTTAATAATAAGAGATTAGGTTAGTCATTAATTTAAGGTACGAAAGTTCTATCGTCCCAATAGACTTAAAAATTATCCAAGAGTAAATATTCAGAAACGTATAGTTTATATGATGAAGAACAATGTTGCAAAACATGAACAAGTTTTGACGAAGCAATTTATTAACCTCACAAAACTGAGGGCGAGCTGCTTAGTTCACGACTCAATGGCAGTTGAAGTGAAAAATATGAAGTTTAGTGTTCATGCTCATGATGTAATATGGACATGATGTAATATAGTAGAAGGTGAAGTATGAATTATAGTTCTTGACCGAAACTGCATACAATGATAAAAAAAATGTGGATGGATTAGTAACCCGATTCAGATTTCAAACTCTTGCTTATTGTCGGAAGAGAATTGTGTTTCTTTTATTTTAACTTGGTACCTATAAAGCTTACAACACGGTCCTAATTGTCTGTAACTAGGTAGAATAATGACTCCATATTTAGTCTATAATTTATATAACTTTCTTGGTCCATAATTCAAAGGGATTCTTACAAGAGTTATTTAAGCGGAGAAAATATGTCAAATCTTAAAGTCACCACAGACGTATTTCGTTCCAGAGGTTAAAACTTGAACAGGCAGTTGTTGCTTTTTCCGTGTTAAATTCAAAACATGGACAGTGTAAACTATTTACCATCGCAATAATGACAGGTTCACTGCTTTCATTTGTTCCGTAATTGACTTATATAACCTTAATCCTAAACACTAATTCTAACTTGACATCTTTTGTAGTTGAATTTCATAAAATACAGTTTGCAGTTTAAAATGATCAAGTTTTTAGCTTTCATTTGAAAAATAAATTTACAGATGCTAATAAAAAAAGAGGGAAAAAATGATCAGAGAACATGAAGAAATAGAAAACGTTTTGAGACCTCCAGACAGACATGGTGCAGCGTAATCTAACGCAGAAATGTTCCGAATTTAATGCAGGAAAGTAACAATTGCCTTTGAGCTTATAGAACAAACTTCTTCACTAAATTATAACATCGATGTTGAAACCCATTTTCACCCAACATTGGATAAGACCGTGAGTAAGAGATGCAATATTGGTTAGATTGCTATTATCTTCGTGTTTTAGTTTTTGTGTAAGTAATGATATATCAAGATTGAATTTTTCGATCCCCAGCAAGACTCAGGCAAGGTTGCTTGGAGCCCGAGCAATGCCTTGACTTCTCCGCGCCTGATGCCGCCAGTACATTGAGCGATTTCAAGTCTCCATGTCATTGATTTTTTTTCACTTCAGTCGTCACTGCCCCTGCATCCCATACACACACACTATACAAATGCTTACCTTCACCTTAAATAATCGTATTTCCTTTTTCGTCTATGTTCTTCTATGCACATGCCGTTGCACATGCGAGCACGCAGGCAATGACATCGTTTATCTTAAGTAGTTTATTTTCATTGAAAGTCATTAGGTACCTGATTAAGGTAATTTGATTACTTCATATGATGAGGTGTCCCGCCTAACGTATTTCAAGTGGTTTTAGAGCTCAGTAAGAGTTGCCATTCCTTCGCTAGCCTAGTTTTGAATGCATTGACTGATGGTGCGTCCACTGTCTCCTAACTCAGGCTGTTCCAAGCTGAGGAGGTTCTGGCAGCAAATAATGACTTCCTTGGTCCTGACTGGTGTTGCACATGCAGCTCTCAGCTATGACACCTGGTCTGTGTTTGTAGTGCTCTTTTCAACATACTATCTCAATAGCGTGGTAAAAGTCGATTGATTTCAATGCCCAATGGCATTTCAACTTGATAGCAAATTAACTTTCTCTGGTCTATTTCATCATCCACGGAGAAGCAATATTTCATAGTGCAGATGATATTGACGCTGGTTAAATACTCGAAGTATAATTTAGCCGTTATTACACCTCGGGTAGGAGTGGCACTTATGCCATTTTATAACCTGCTAAACATTAGCGATTTATTTCATTTTTATTCACCTTTTCTTTTTCTTTTGTATCTGTGACATTATTTATTCGTGAAGATGCAGAAATTTAATTTATAGTTGTTTAATATTCGATTTATATCAGTTTAACTATTCTTGGGGCACAAATTACGATACAGTCTAATACAAGAAAAGACATCAAATAAGGGGATTTATACGTTTAGTGAGCCAACCAATAACAGCGAAAGTCTTCAGCGTAAGTAACATTTCACAGGAATGATCATTTGTACTGAGATGGTAGCTTTGTTAAGAGACGTAATGAAGAGGGGGCGCTTCCCGAGTCCCCGATGGAGAGAATTCTCCAAAAGCTTTATAAATAGTTCACCAACTGCATTTCTATTGACCCTATACAATAACAAGGACATAATTTGAATATACATGAATTGCATAAATAATAATTAAGCCTCCGAGGTTGTTTTTCACCAATTAACAGATGTCTATTTATTGCAAATTTGTCCTTTTCCATCAAATTTCCCCGTTTTCATTAAATCTCACTATCTTTTAGAGAGGGGTCAAGGAGCCGAACCCGCGGGTGTCCAAATCTCTGATTTCGTACTTGAAAGGCTGTATTCCTATCCTAAGCAGCTGAATTACGCTACACCTTTGCTGCCTATTGTTGTTGGCTTTTTTCCTCCGTCATCTTCTGCATCGACCCCTTCCTTCTTTTCTTCCTCTGTGAATTCTTGCCCGAAACAATGATTTCACTGGCCATGCGTTAAATAGAAATGGTGTATTTTTTCCATTTTTCTTTATTACACAACTGTAGGTCAGCATTCCATCTCATTTTCATTACATGTATTTGCAGTTAGTACCACCGAGAGTGGTGTTGGGCCCTTGGGCTCTCGGCCGTTTGGGTCCCCCAGCGGATTCCAAGAGGAGAGATACAGTCAGTAGTCCAGGTGGTGGTGTTTCCAGAAGCGAGCTCTGGACTTTAAGCAATTTTAGCAGTATTTCAAGTCTTAATACCACTGTAATGGCTTCAAGAGCTTATCTTATTTGTGAAATTTGTCTTCTACACTCAACAATATCATTTTTTTATTCAATTGGATAGCAGGTCTGGCTGCTGCAGGGTCATACTCCACCCCGACTTCTATTCCCCCTGAAGATGATTACTGCAGACTCTCTCTCTCTCTCTCTTTCTCTCTCTCTCTCCCTCTCTCTCTCTCTCTCTCTATATATATATATACATATATATATATATATATATATATATATATATATATATATATATATATACATACATATATATATATATATATATATATATATATATATATTAAACAAAAAATTGTACTTATTTTTTAGGATAAAATTGACTTGCAATTACCAAGTCAAGAGTTCTTGTTCTTGAATGTTTGTAATCATTTGAAATAGTCACTTGACACTTGTTTTTCTGGCTTTGGAATGTTGCTTACGCCAAAGAATTCTGCGTCTTACTTACGCCCAAAAGGGGAACATGAATTAGAATTCTCTTCACATTCGTATGAATTTGTTTATTTTTATTTTTTATACATCGTTAAAAAAAATATGCATTATCGCCATCACAGCGTTGAAACAAAATTTGAAGTCATTTAAAGACATTCCATCAAATATGGTCTAAATGAATTATTTTCATAGCATCACTAGCGTTTTCTACTGAAATAACATCTGAAACAGATTGAAAAGGTACATCTAGATTCTGGAGAATCTAGATGTTATCAAAAAAACTATACCCGTCAAAATATGGGCCAAAAAAGGTCAAAAAAAGCTCCTCTTCTAAAAATAGAAAAAACATGTTTGTGTCATCGTGCTCTCCAAGAAGCTCCTGGTGATTTTTAGTTTGCTGAAAGATCTCTCAACGGATGGTATCGTAACTGGTAATGTGCAGAATATTCGCAGAGCAATACATAGATTTGGAAATGTGTAATCCAACTCAAACATTTTTATCATGTTTAAAAGTTGACGAGGTCCCAATGTCTTCAATGAAGTTTGATATTGTCTTGATGTGCCATATTTTCTTTTCTATCGTATGTACATTTCTCCGATAATCTTGAGCGTGCAAGGTTGAGTTCCTCTTCTGTCATGTTTCAATATTGTCATAGAACGCAGAACAATCTGTTAACTGCGTTTGCAACGTCAAAACACTTTGATACGCTGATAATCACCAAATCAATGATAACAGAGAAGACATTCCGTTTAAATTCAGAATCAGCCTCATTACAGTTATCTCAAAGATTTTCTCAAGCGTCATTCTCTGGTTCATCATCGCTCTCAGTGATGATAAGATTTGCTTTTTTAAAAACTTTGTTTTGCTGAGAAATCGTGCTTCCAATTCTGATTTCCTCAACAAACAGTTTCGCTTCATTCAAAATATGTTACTTCAAGATCGTTAAAGGGCAGCCATAGATTTGAGACCTTTACGACCAATGTAGCATCTCCTGCCTGGATTATCTGATTTCTCATGCCGAGATGTTCAAGAATCTTCGGCTACATTGATATTATAAGGATGCAATTGAAGAATGGCGTACGTTTATTTACACCATTGATTTCATTAACAGTTTTGGGCGTGAGGCTGAGAGACAGAAATCTCTCTTGTGTAAATCGTACACAACTAAACATATTCTATTGGTTCAAAAATCACGTTTACTAACCCACCTATCAGCACTTCCAACTATTCAACTGAAACGCACGACTCAAGTGGGCACTGTTCGGGCAAGTGGACATTGTATGGGAAACGAAAGAACTATCACGGTTGTTCAATTATAGTATGAACAATCACCATCAAAACCAAGAAGAGCACTCAGATTGACTCAGCACCCAATGTGCTCAAATTTCGGAATTCATGTAATTTCCTCAATCAAGTGAAGTACTACATACCCTGGAAAAAACAAAGATCCTATTTCGGAGGCCTTTCAATCACCATCGTAAGTAGTAGAAAAAATTATGACTGATCTAAATAAAACGGCAGTCTAGCATTATTAGTTTACTCACACGAACTCTATTCAAGCTATCAAGGTCTCATTCTTGGAGGAATGTAGCGCCAATTACCTATACTTGCACGAAAACCACATGGAAGGTTGAACTGGGATCCTCGATTAATATAGCCCCAATGATATTACCAGAGATGATGGAATTTCGAGGGTTGAATATTACCTCATCGTTCTCGATCATAACAACTTCCGGTTGTTTTTAAGGTACCAAGAAGGTACCAAGACTGGTACGTATTGTAATCGTGTTTTGTTTTTTTTTTTAAATCCGAGCCGATTTATAAAATCTGGACGCATTTGTCGACTTTATGCTATGGAGAAAACATTTGGAATTTTTTCAAGGTTCTATTTTAGTTTTTATATATATATATATATACAGAGAGAGAGAGAGAGAGAGAGAGAGAGAGAGAGAGAGAGAGAGAGAGAGAGAACTTATGATTAGGGTGGTGAATACAGTGGTTCCCAGCCTGGGGTCGCTGGCCAGTGGGGGCTCACATAGGTATTACTGGGATCCTTGGGTATACCTTTCAAAAGCCTAGTAGCAGAAATTATCAAAATATAATGAATATCTGCATCATCAAATCTGGTGAAAATATTGAGGAAAGCACTAAAGATTCAGGGAAATTTACTATCACTTGTTCTCAACAATGTCTATTGTGTAGAAAACAGACCACAAAATAAAAATAATAATAGATGTCTGATCCAACACTATTACTACAGTGAGTAAGGTCTCTGTCTCTGTCCTTTCCTCTAATAAATACAAATCTCTCTATAAAAAAGCCTTTACTTTGTAATGCACAAAACATATTACGTTACTTTTTGTTCATATCTAAGAGTGTACACAACCCCAAAATATGCTCGCATAAAATGGTTAGTAGTATAATATATATATATATTGCTCATCTAAACTAGGTAGGCACTAAAAACATTACTCATTGCAATAATTGGAGTACGATGAAACGTTATCTATGTACTGTATATTCTATAACATGAAAAAATTGATAACAGAAGTTTGAAACAAGAACCATGAATTAAACAATGCGTCCACCATCTGTGGTAGTAGTAGAAGGAGGAGGAGGGGGAGAGGAGCAGTTAATCTTTCTTTGGGTCAATTGATTCTCATACTTGTAAAATACTATGGTATGAAAAAATTTTGAAATGTATTTTCAATAAAAATCGTAAATGGCAATTTTTGCGTTTTTGGCATCACGATAAAATCAACATGTTATGAGTTTCAAGCGTTTTTATTGATATATATTGCATTGTTTTTAAAGGTCCGTAGCTAACCCTCCAGCGACGTTAAAATGTATTGTTCTGTTCTTATGAAAATATATAGAATATTATACAGTAGATCTGTAATCAGCACAGTTGAATTATATTTTATAAACAGTAACATTTTTTTTAACTCTAAAAAACCTTGCACTGTTTTTAGATGAGCCAATTATCATTTCTGTACCTATATCAAAAATTGACCCCTGGATAGGTAAAATGCCCTCCTTCGCATTTTTGGCTGTACATTTTATCAAACAGATACAAAGATATACTATTAAAAAAGCTTATAAAACCTTCTTTCTAACGATATAAAGAATTAAATCCACAATCTATAAAAGGTAAACTATGAAGGACACATACACATAAATGTTCTGTACAAAATGTTAAATACCGGTATTCACGTTTTTGGCTGTTTTGATGCCCAGCAGATATGCTGTTAGAAAGCTGATAAAATCCTCTTCCCAATGATACACACACACACACACACACATACACACACACACACATATATATATATATATCTATATATCAAGAATTAAATCTACTAAAATCGAGAAAATGTTGACAATAAAGTATACTTATACTGAACATTTCCTTGTAAAATGCTGGAATACCTACTTTCTCGTTTTTAGCTGTAACCTTTCTTGTCCAACTGACACAAATTATCCAGATACCCTGTTGGAAAGTTAATGAAATTCTCTTTTCAACAGTATGCCATATCATAATTTTTTAATTTACATTTTACTCGGTTGACCCTATTTTGCTAAAAATCCCACTGGTTTATATCAGAATGATCGTGAACGCAGACCCCAAACTATATCATTGAAATTTTTAGGTGAATTTTCAAAAAATAACTCTGCTAAAAACAAGCGACGGGGTTCTTTCAGTACACGCAAAAATCCCATGGGTATGTACTGTGTGATTCCTGAGTTGTGCCGTCGTCACATTCAAAATCATACGCATATAATTTAGCATAAAATGCAATTTCGGCTTTAATATTGAATGAGCTCTCCTGCAATAACAAAAGAGATGGCGAATGTCATCCGACAGATTTGAAATCAGAACCCTTGACTCATCCTATTCCAGTTGCATGGAAAATCCTACTCAAAAATGCCCTTACCTGCATAGTTTATCCAAAATCGGTCCTGGACTACTATTTCAAAAAATGTAACTGCCCTCATGTAACATGCTGCAGAATCTACTCTGCAAGAGTTTAGAGACTGGAAGTCACATTGGGAATAGATACTGTGTATCTATTTCTGTGAATTGTCAGCAAGTATGTGGTGTTGGGGACCATTGTACTTGCCAGACATGTTGGCAGCATTAACTCTAGTCTGTCCACGACAATCTTCAATAGGTATCCCAAAATACCTGAGCACCTCCATCAAGCTTGATCGAATGACAACCTCATCATGTAGCTACTATCCAAAGATTAACTACGCGAGTACTTTTGCCACACACACACACACACACACACACACACACACACACACACACACACACAAACAATTCGCTTTCGACAGCCATTCATAGAATGACACGAATGCACTCATTTATCAATTAATCTAACAAACTTAATTCTTTCAACACAACTTTTGCCTAACAAGAGATTTTTCATTCCTTTACCAGAAGGGAAAATTACGAACTTTGAATCTTCGATCTGTGAATATTTCTTAGAACTATTTCTGTAAAACTATTACCTTTACTTTTACTCATTAAAACCAACATCAAACATTGTTGTTCTATGAATAAATTTGTAATATGTTACGTACAAATTTGACTTTTCATTTATTTCATTGGACCTTGAACAAGGCCAATTCAAGTTATTATAGGCAGGTATATACCGCCATGACTATCTCATGAAATGTCTAAGTCATAAATATTTCATGTTCTGAAAACCATAAAAATATCATTAATGTAAATCCAGGATAGTTTTTTTTTCCTGATATCCAATTGACAAATTGACACTTTTCAAAGAAAAGTCCAAACTATTTTTCTGGATCTTCATTCGATGAGCTTGAAGCAAACAAAATTTTTCAGTTAATTCAACAAATTTTCTCATTCATTTATTTAGAAATCAGCCGAATTTTACTACGACTAATACAACTCGAGTATATAAAAACAATGTCAAATATGGCAATGAGCGACCTGATAGAAATGGTAGATTTGATCTTCTTTCTGTCATAAAAGCTCCAGTTACTCAGTCAGTTGAGCAGTTGCTGTTCATAAGCAAGGCAAGCTTTCCAGGGAAAATACATCGATTCTTCATTTCCGATCAGCACTGTTTACTCATTGCTGTATATTGAGGGTTTTGATAAAAAGCAACTAATATTAAGACGAAAGAAAGTACTGATCAAAAAGTTGATAATGATCGATGGTGTGCTTCAGCCAATAAAAAAATAAATCAAGACTTACTTTTACTCTTTCGTTTTTTTATTTAATATTTACTTTAAATATATTCTTTCTATTTATTTCTATCTCTAGGAAACAAACCGAAATTGATTTTTTCAACGATCAGACCTTTTTATCGATATTGTACCGAAACTTTTTAACAGAATCAAATCATTAAAGTTTTCAATGAATAATGGTGCTAGTATTTCTGTGAGCTAATAAATAAGCTAAGCATCAAGTATCACAGAGTTACGTCCCTTGTTGAGTTACTCTTTAACGTTAAAGAAACGAGATTCTACGGCGCCGCCTTACTTCGCATCTTCGACTTGGTGCCAGGTTACCAAAACCAACAGAACACCCCGGGTATGTCTACCAGATAAGAACAATTTATTCATTAATGTTTCCTCTTTGATGTATGCATACATGAACCTGTTTTCTACTAGTTATTTGCTTCCTTATGGTGTGCACTCAAGAAGAGGAAGACAATTAATTGAACAACATAATTAAATTTTTATTATCATTTCTTTTATGGATTTTGTCCGGAATAACTTGTTTTGGGTGCCCCCTCCTTGAAAAAATTTAAACTCCACACGATGAGGTTTTCAGCATTCTCATGAATTATTTAGCTTCTTTTGTTTTTCAAATGTAAAGTTAAGGGTTTGTTTTTCAAATAAATAAGCTGGTCGGATGGATGACGGTTCTCAAAACATTAAACAATGTTTTGTTTGTTTGATAACAGTAAATTCCAATCCACCCCTCCAATTTATTTTAACGGGTATTTATATTATCCTTACTCGTGAAAGTCGAGGCGTGAGCATCGTAAACTTTCGAAATCTCATCGACAAAATACATTGGTGATGCAAAAGAAATGATTTACTTTCATGGGTATTTTTAAAAATTAGTCAAAAAGAACTGAAACCATCGTGTGTTGGGATGAAAATAAAATAAGTACCAACATTTTTCTTTTTAGACGATATTTCGAGATGATGAATGCTTATCCTACTGAGTAGAGAAAAGAGATTGTATATCAAAATATGAATAAACTTTTTACTATTAGGATTGAAATGATGCATGTATTTTAAAAATAAGTCTTAGTACTTGTGCGTTCTTAATGTTAAAAGGTGTAAGCTTAGCTCAGTAAAAAAAATATTTACAACAATACACGGGGTACATAGAATTAATTTGGAAGTTGGAAAAAAAGATGAATGTAAGTTCGTTTATTTCATTTTGCATAATGCCGATAAAATTAAATAATCGACACACGCACACACAAAAAAAACTAACTTATATCCGTAAAATCGCTTACACGTAAGCCCAAACCAAACAGGTGTTTGTTTCTTATATAACAATTTACATAAACACAATACGGGATGGAACAGAATAGATAAGCAACGTCAAATTTGATGACACCAGTTGGCGACAAGCGTATCTCCCTGTTTGACATGATGGACGGGACCTACCATCATCTGACGTACCGACTTACCTGTCTTTGCTAGCCTCCTGACACCCACTCGTTCACGAAGTTTTCCAAAACGCCAACGAACCTAACGTAGGGAGTGTTTACGTTAGTGCCTATCATCACTGGACCCTAGCCTATCTTGAGACACCCAACGTCACAGCCGAACAGTACAAATAGAACGACATCATATGCAGCTTCTTACCTCTCTTGACCAGTGTCACATGGCGTGTCTATGCATCCCTCACTGACATAAAAAGAGGACCCGAAGCCCCGGAAATCAGCCCAGATTGGGGGAATAGCTAAAGCCTGAATGGAATAAATGTCAATCTCAACCAGCAAGCCACCAATTAGAGATGCCACTTGTAGTGATTCCTTCGCAAACGTCCACCCAATCTTGTTGGACATTTGAGCTAGGTATTGTTGCCCAGCCGACTTAGGAGTGGGAGATAACCAAATGTTGCTCGCTCACCGATAGGTATGAGTTTGTACCAGTTGCAGTCGAGATGTTTGGCTCGATTGGCTCCAAAATATTCTCATCATCTGAATAGGTTTAAAGCCACAACTAACCGTGCAAGACTTCTTGGTTCTCCCTGCATGTATTCATGGCAGTTGTCAATAAAGTTGGTGATGAATGAGATTTAGGAGTTAGTACGTCTGTTTTGCAAGAAGTAGTAATTTAAGTTTTATGCTGAAAAAGAAATTATTTAAAAAATCAAAGAAGATGATCTTCAGTTTTATGTTAGTGAACAAAAAAAAAATAAGGGGAAGCAACTCCTGTGGTGATTACAACAGATTGCTTGTAGTCTACATCTGTTCAATATATCAATTCTAAAAGATGAGGTTATATGTTCTTGTCTGAAAAGAAAAAAAATGCCAGATGCTGTGCTCCTTCTTGCAATAACACCTTTCGCCATCATTGTATTTTTTTCTCACAAAGTGAAACCTGTTGCAGCATTGTTGAGTATTAGCCAGTGATCCATGCCTGGCAGACCACTCTTTTATTAAATTACCAACCGTTACAAAAAAGGTAATTTCACAGAATATAATTAGGTTAAGAACTGGATAATACCAAGTGGCTTATTTTTTTATGGAAATGTATTTTTTTCTTGTAAATAGATCTGCTTTAAATGAATCTGGCCTTTATTTCTTCTGCAGGTTTGTCAGTTTTAAGAAAAATTAATTTTTTTCAGGTTTTAGGGTGGGTTTTTATTAACTCTGTCATTATATTGTTAAACTGGACCCTTACTTTTAATCCTCATAAATAATTACGGCTTAGAATTTCTCATTTACTCAGTGCTTATAGTAGTATTTTCCTCAGGTATTTTGATGCTGTTTGAAGGAATCCAACCTAAACTCTTTTGTGGAATTTTTGATTATCAAGAATAGTTATGTCTTAGTATCATGCCTAAATGCAGTTATTTGAAAAGAAGAAAATTCAGAATGATAATAAATATATTAACAATTTATTTCAAACTTAAACACTGAGTGGGGTTAATTAAGATTTGAGGTTAAAATTGTGTCTAGTGATGGACTTATTGATTTACCTTAGTAATTGATCAGTGTTCCATCCCTACTTGTGACACTGATTTTAGTTCCTTTTTCATTTCTTTACCACATTTGTCAAGTCTCTTCTGTCACCCATCCCAGCAGTTCTTTGCAGATTAGAAAATTCTTTTTTGAAGGAAAACATTTATCTTAAAATATGAAACTTGTTCTTTTTGTGGCTGGTACTCACCACATCAGAAGTCCATAAGATATTTTTCAGAAAGTTTGTGAAGGTCCATCTTCTCTCTCAAACAGAACATAGTAACCAGAGGTAATGAATAAAGCAATCTCTAAAGTATCCTGAGAAAATGCTAAATGAATCCTGGTGATTTGTGACTTGATAGTAGTGAAGTGTCTGTCATGGCTTGAAAGTGGCTCAGCATTGAGTGCTGCTCATCTAAATTCAAGTTTGTTCCTTAAAAGGAAGGAAAAACGGGGGAAAAATTAAAGAAAAAAAACTAGCATAAAATTTGATCATGTTTGTTTTTACTGTTGATATTTTGAGGATTTAGGTGAAAGAATATCTTATAGTTAAGATCACACTCTACTTACAGTACATGTGTTTTTTAAAATTTTTCTTGAATAAAAAAAAAACATCTTTCTTTTTCTTTAATTTTGCACGTCTAAGTGGCAACAGGGCCAAAGTAAAGGGAGAAACCAAAGTGGATATAGCTGGAGAAATTAGGATAGAGAGATAACACAGGGTTGCCAAATTTGCCCTTTTTCAGCTGTATCTGGCTGTTTTTGTTTTTTTGTTTGTTTTTTTTTCCAATTTAGCCAACAAAAACTTACATTTAATTTTTTAACTTTTTTTTCTCAAGACTGTGAATGTATCTGAATTGAACTTATGGTCTTTGCTTTGTTTTCAGAGGAGTTCAATCAATTATTTTATTCTTGTAGAATTTTAAAATAACTTAACGAAATGGATAATTAGCTCTATAACAGATTCATACATGAATAATCATAATTTTTGATGGATTTTATGCTAGCAGGGCTGCCGTACTATAAGATCCTTAGGCATAATAATTCAGAAATTTTTGTCTGAAGTGACAATACTATTGCAGTTATGAGAGAATTTTTATTCAGTTGCTGATTAGTAAGTTCCGCCCTTATGCCGGCTACAACTTCAGCCCACCCTATTTAGACTCCATGTATCACATTAATACTTACTCGTTTGCGTGTGAATTAGACTTGGAGGCAAGAAACACCCGAAGTGGCACCACTCACTGCACCCTGGGGGATAGATAATCTCGTCCTGGAAAACTGCTGACAATAGTATTTCTTCATATTCTGTTGCAATAGGTGGTTGATAAGTTTGCAAGCCTAATATTTTATAGGAGGTAAATACATCATCATTGCTACTTTAGAAGGAAAATCTGTACCAAATGATTCATAGTGCAGTAGTACCTCCAATTTTGCAGACTTGATTATTCATGGATTTTTTCCTGAATGAAGGGAAGCTACTCTCACAGACTTCTAAGAGAAAAAGCAACATGCATCATTGAAAAAGCCTGAAACTGGATTTGTAAATCACACAAAAAAATGTATTCATTAAAATTAATTAAATTAGACTGAGATAGAAAAAAAGGTTTGATAAATTGAAAAGGAGCTAAATGCTAGATGCAGACTTGAATGATCTTCCATTGATTTAAATGCAAAACAGTTGTGTGTTATCAAGAAAAACTGCAAAAATGTAATAAAATATCTTCTCAACTTAAATTTTCAACCTGCAGGGTGGAGTCATTAGAAAGTTTTGATTTTTCTACGGAAAATACTGAATTAATATAATGTTTTGAAAACAAATTGGCATTTGACTTTATTTTACCTGACACAATGGCATCTTTATCTTTTTGGAGACAGAGATATTAGGCAGAATAAAGTCAAGTGCAAACATTTTTGTTTTCAAAACTTTTCTAAATATTCTACTGACCGATATTAATTCTAGATTTTCTGCCAACAAGACAGTTAGTTTTGACTCTCAACTACAATAGGCCCAACTTTAGAAAAAGAACATTACTTCAAATTGTTTTTGTTTGATAAAAACAAATTTAGAATATGAAACTTCTTTGAAAAAAAGTTCTGTATTTTCAAGTCTAAAACACAACATAGTTAGAATAATAATTAATTAAAGCTAATATAAACAAACAAAATTAATCTATTTCATGTTTTTTAATGAATATATTTCAAACATAACTTTACCTGATTATTTTATCACGAGAGTTGTATTCTTTTTTACATGACCATTTCTAGAGAGCTGAAACGGTTTGACATTGTTCCCAAAATAAATATTTTACCTAATATCAACAATTTTGATCAAGTGCCTCTGTTAAATATTACAGACCAACCCCCATCAGAACTTCTTTTTTTCACAATCCCCTCCAAATTTTGTACAAATCCAGGTTGCTGACCACTGGATCACACTTGTCACGTGACAAAATGTTTTAGAATAAAATATTTTACAAAATTATCATTGTATTTAAAAAAAATTTTTTTTTTTTTTTTTTTGAAAAAAATCAATATTTCCTTGCAATTCAGAATTAGATTAAAAAATCAAAGAAAAGTAACAGATTTTCATGTCAAGTAATATTTATGTGCTGTATAACAAATTTGTGTTGTCTTAATTTTTATCTATTTCTGTTTTCCCCAATCCACTAAATAAACAATTAAATGATCATCATTCTGTATCATTACATTAGTCAGTTGTTTGTGTCTGTGTGCAATTTTTGTAACGGTACTGCAAAATGTCACAATTAGTTAGGGTCAAAAGTTATTTATGGAATTTCTATTTCGTGAAGAGCCTCTGCCCTGACCCCCTATCAAAATTTGTAGGACAATCATAATTCAGTGGTAAATAGATACCCCAAAAATGCTGTCTCAGAAAACTTGTCTATATAAGATTATATAGTGAAGTGCAGTGGATATAAAGCTTCAATATAAGTTTGTATTTCTTTTAGTGATAGTTTGACAATTTGGTGCAATAAAAAGCCAAAAATATTAGTGCTCTACAAACAATTTTGAAAATATAGATAGGTCTGTATCTTCTGAGGTACATTTTGAAAGTAAAAAAAAGAAAAAACACAAGTATCTCTAAAATTATATTTTTTTGTGTTTATAACATTTAAACTCTTTAGGAAGAATTTTTACTAGGTAGAAGCATACAATAAAACAAACAAGAACAAAAAATTTTCTTCTCAGATTTCATGCAATAAGTAAATTTTGCACATCTTTTGCTGTGTGTATACTTGTAGTAATGAATATAGTCTGATTTATTCTTTCAGATCCTCACTATGTGAGGCTTTCCTCGATTGAGCCAGAACTTTGAATTCTCTTCCAATTTTATTGAGGATGAAGTCAAATGGATGCAGACAATCAAGACTTCAAGATGAAGTTGACTGGAGGTGAATATGGGGTTGTGCGGGCTCGAACTGGGCTGGAAAATGTTTGCCTATGTTTGGTGTTTGTTGCTAATGTTCTTTATACTTTGGCAGCAGTTACCCATGCCTGGTTTCAGTTGCCCCCCCACAGTTTCTATGGACTTTGGTGGGTCAAGTTTTGTGATTATCTCCGATGTCAAATTATACCTGCCTTCTATGCCGAAGAACCTGGTGAGATATATTTGTTCCTTTCTTTTAATTTAGATTTGTACAGTTATGATAAAAACAAAACTATGCTAACTTTATCAGACCTCAACACTTGAGATTAAAAGTGTTTACTAAGCTTGGCTTTGTCGGGTACAAGGCTTCAAGCATAGGGGCACTCTGTAGTAATGGCTTACAAGATTAGCATGTTAACCATTATCACACAGAAGTACCCAATATGATGAATATGTTACAGTAAGATTGTAAAACTGGTGAATTTATGAAATCCCTGCACATTTCAGTAATTGTAAGTATTGTGAATTTTTGTAAAATACATCACCTGAAATATGTTACTTGTGTAGCTAGATTAGATAATGACTTCTTTTGAATACTTCTTTGGACTGACAGTAAAGAAGAACATGACTGTTGGCTAAAATTCAAAAAAAGGCAAATACATGATATGATGCAAAACAAAAAAGGGGTTCATGCCTTTACTGAACAGGATCTACAATTATAAAAAGATACCTTAAGGGTACCAAGTACCCTATAGAGAAATTTGATGACGTATCTTTTACTGATACATTTGTTCTCATTTATAAAATTAAATTCAAGAAAAATAAACAAACAAAATATTGACCACTGTCTTTCTCTTGACTATAAATAAATAATGCCTATAGAATATATTTATAAAGGTTCTCCCACCACCACAAATTAACATATTCAAATTGATTATCGTTTCTATTCATTTTGGCAGGGTAGTATAATAACTTTAGTCTGCCACAAGTGGAGCACCCCCGTGGAAATAGAAGTCATTATCAATGGTTTGCAAGTTAAACGTGCTGTTTATTTCTCTACAGCAGGTGCCCTTTATATTGATATTTACTAATATACAACACAAGGCCACAAGTGTGTGGTACTCTATCAGGATTGAACTTCTAGTACTGTGTTACTTATATGTAAGTCATAGCAGTCCCTCTACTCCTTTGTGTTTTTAATATTTTGGCTTCAGCTTTCAATCCATACTTGAGTCTCATGGATGCTATAATAGTATGCACTCCACCAAACTGAACCGGTGTATGCACAACTCAACAAGTGTTGCTTCTTCTTGAAATGAATTCATTATTATCTTTATAATCTTGTTCTTTATTACTTTTCAATAATATCACATCTATATTTCTCACTGAAATAGCCCTTCAAACCCAATTGAACTCCTTGACAAACTGATGGCCCCTATAAAAACATGTCCATGCAAACTGTAGGTGAGAAGTTTGGACAGATATGAGTGATATAAAGAGTAGTTACATTATGTTGTCTACATGACGTTTTCACAGTATTAGAGCAAGCTCCCTTGCATCTAAAAAAAACAAAAAAACATTTGCACATTTTTGATAGCATTCAGAAACATTTGTTTCTGTTATGTTATAAAACTGTTTCCAACTGATTGAAAAAAAAATAATGTAAAGCTGTTATGAGATTAAAAAAATGTCCCTCTTAAAATAGATACTGATTAGTTTTCTCAAGCCTTGTTACATTCTCATTTGTATCCAAGAAGTGTGTATCTATTTGTGTTCTCCATGAGTTATTGGCCATAACTCTACACTTACAGTATTAGATGTTGAAAAATTGGCTTCTTACGATTTTTTTTCTTTGTATTTTGAGAATTGAGTTAAAAAAAATGATTTATATGAAGTAATGTGATGTGAATGGAAAAAAATCCTTCTATTTTTGCCCACTTTCTCTATTCTTCCTTTCTTATGAACATTATTAACTTATTCAAATTTGACATGAACAGAAAACTTTTTTGCATTCACAGAACTGTTGATTTTGAGCAGTAAGTAAATGTCTGTGAGACTAACTTACTAACCATTACTTATATGGCGAGGTGCCCAACATCTATCATATCTCTAAATTTTAGTTTTCAGTTTAGGTAACTTTTTTCTACTTTTTCTATAAGTTTTATCTTATCACTAACACATTTTAGTTTTACTCTTGTGCAATACTTCCCAGTTTCATCCTTTTTGTGGCAATATTTTCTTTCAGCCTGGTATCATGTGATGCAATTTCTTAGCTTGACCGGCTGGGCCGGGATGATGATCACTATGGTAATGCTGATCTCCAAGAGACTGGACATGTATCTACCACCAACATTCCGCACCAATCGCCTGCTCACTGTTTCCTCTCTGTGTCTTTTGTCTGGTAAGTTACCTCACCTTACATATCTTGAAATCTTAATTATAAACAAAGATTTTACCTCTATATGGTTTTCACTAAATTTCAAAGAATGAATACTACAATCTAATTAGATTATTGTTTGAGGCATTGCTGCTGTTTTTGTAGCAGTAGTTGTATAAAATTTATATACAGTAGTTCTTCGAATTTTGTGGAGGGTAGGGGCACAGACCCCCACACAAAATTGAAATCCTGTGAAAAACTTTTGACTCTCTCCCGAACTCCCATACTTTGTCTCATTGTTACAAAATTTGTTTGCAGTCAGACAAACTATATAGAAATGGATTAGGGAAATAGAAGGAAGAAATAAAAAATTGAGACCACAATTAGGCATCTACGCTGACTTTGCTAATGCATGACACTTATACTGAAAAATCGACACCTTATGAAAAGAAATCAAAATCTTATAAAACTTTATTTCATCTTCTCAAACTTTGTCTCTAGTAAGAAGAAAAATCTGCAAGAATATGAGATAAAAATTATCTGTGAGCACTTTAGAGAACAGGAGATATTTTTGAAAGCATAAAACGTTTTGACTTATGCAAACAAAACGTGTCCAATGGAAAAAAATTCTCAATTTTTTTATGCAAGAAAACACATAGAAATTTTAAAAATACAAATAATCAACTGCTTTTTGGATTTTAATGAAATTTTCAGTACTGATCTAATAAAGAACAAAATTTATTCTAGATAAATTTCCATTCCAAATAGATTTGAAGAAAAATTTTTTATAGTTTTTTGAATAATTCAATTATCTAAAAATTCTTGCTTCATTTTTTTTTCACTTTGCTCTTCTCTGAGATTTTATTAATTATGATGCAATCATATGATTAATCAGATATAAGCAATGAAAAAAGAATATATGCTGGAAGCACTTTAGGGTTCTTTTTGTTTTTTTTGGTTTGTTTGTTTTTTGTTTTTTTTTAGTGTAAAAGGCCAGAAAGATCAACTCAAAGACTGGCATTTTTGTTTTTTGTTTAATTTCTTAGTAATTGAATGAGTCACTTGAAATTGAAGTTTGAATTCAATTTTAAATCACCATTTAATTACACTTTCGAGCGCCATTTTTCAAAACTTGTCAAGTTATCTCTCGTCAATATCCTGTTAACACCTATTATTGATGTTTGCCACTAAAATTTGAAAAAAAACAAGCATTGAATTAAAGAATTTCATTATTGAAAATTTGTTTTTCTTTTTCTTTTGAAACACATGTTTGAAAAAGCTTGAACAAAATATTTTAAATTTTTTCTCAAAAGTCCCTGAGAGTAGCTTCCCTTTATTGATGAAACTAAATCCATCAGTAATCAGGTCCACGAAATTGGAGGCACTACTGTATATATACATATTCTTGTCCCCAAATATTTTCTTTTATAGTAGGAGGCATCACAAAGACTAATGAAACATCAAAGTAATAATAAATGTAAATAATGCAAGTTTTTAGAATGAAATCAAAAAAACAAACTTTGATTCAACTTGTTTGTTGCTAAGTATAATTTTTAATGTGTCTCATGTGTTGTAAAAATTGATGAAAATACAGTCTTCATGGCATGTTCAAAATGGTTTGATTTTCATACAAACATTCATATAATGTGCTGCATGATTTTCTTTCCTCTCCTGTTTTCTTTGTGTGTGACAATGGACTTATCCACTTGAAGGTAACAATTGATAAAAATATCTTGTACCTACTATTTGAAACAATGGACAACTGTTCAATGGTTTCTTTCCTGAAAAAAATCTTATAGAAATTCTAGTATATCCACAGATTTTTTTAGCTAATATTTACAACAGAATATCCAGTAAATGTAATATGTGCATCCAATGTATGTAGGAAAAAAAAAAGATTTGCAAGACGAGTTATTTAGTTTATGGCACTGGACTGACAACTCACTGTTATGAGTTATCTCCTCTGCGGCAGTGAACAAGTTAAGAGCCTTTCAAGTGTATATTTGCATAAAAAGATATTCCAATTTTACTTTTGTTTTTTTTTCTTTCTCTATTTCTACAGTGTCGGCCATTTCTACTAGTATTATAATGTTTTATGCCAAGCTGGATGAGTCAAGCCCAAAAGAGACTCCCCAAATATCTTGGTCGACAGAACTGGCTGGAGCTGCCTGTATCTTTGAACTGATTGCTGCCTTGTTGCTACTGACTGCATCCTGATCACTGACCATACAATACACTCAATCAGCAAACCATCCACGAACAAATTATACCACGGATAGCACCAACCATCACAGTTGTTGCCAGGCTACTTGTACACCTTTTGACCTAACTACCAATATTTATTCAATTGGCATCACAGAAAGAGAATCCATAACAAACTGTTCAAAACTATGAGCAAAAAATATAAATGGGTCTCTGTAAAATATAGGAAGCGACAAGAAGCCAAGGGAATGCAATTTAGAGAAAGCTTCTATACAAAGATTTGTGGTCACTGATTGAATAATTTAGGGTTAGGGTTATAAATTGATTGGAGCAATTGTTTCTGGTAATAAATGATATCTTTGCTTTTCTTGTTGCTTCTTGTATTTTACCACGACCCTAACAATGAAAAAAAGCCTACATACAGATATACAACTACACACGCGTATATTTGGTTGTAAATGACAGCTGTCTATTGATGACAATTTTCTTGTATTTTTTTGTCCCCTTCCAGTGTCACCACTAGAGAGGTAAATGAAAAAAAAAAGATAGTCTGTCTGTCTTTGGAGATTCTTTTTTTTTTTTTTTCTTTAGCATCCCACTTATCTGGGTAGGGTAGTCTGGTGATATCAAGTGTACCCAATTATTTGTTTTTCAGCAACTTTTTCTCTTTATTTTGACATTGACCCTGAAAGATTAACCCATTAAATGTGGCAGGTGATGCAGAGAAATAGTTATCCGTTGCAAGATAAAAGCCCTTGTCCATTGCAAGTTCATTCATTGAAAGATAAAAGCCCACAAATAGAACTGAGTTACCATCAATCACAATGAAATGTAAATTTTATTGAATTAGCCATAGAACCGCAATGACAGAAATTTCTGTCATTCGTGGTTAATGGTCCAAGTTGATTGAGTGAGAAAAAGAATTCAATTTGAACTTCATGATCTCATCACCGCAAACTTTTTTTTAGATATCATTATTCTGCTAGTTAGTATGTGTGGCAGTTACGCTCTCTTATGAAAGATATAATTCTCTCTCCCCATCCTTGCAATGTAATGAACAAGGGTAAAAATGGAAGAGGGTGCTTATGCTTGAATAGCAGTGGAAGGAACGCAACCTTCACTATAACTGTCTCCCTCATTACCCACCAACCCTTCCAATGCTTCATCGTACAATTGGACAAGCAACATCATAAGAAAGAATTAGCTGATATGATATATCTTCCAGCATGGATAGCGGAATGGAAATAATCCATTCCCATGGACTAAATAAAAGATTTAATTCAAAATTTCCAAAAGCCTACCAATTACAAGACATATGAAGAAAGCTGAAGAGTTGTGACTATAACAACCAAAATGGAGACTCTTGTCAGAGTAAATTGGTATATGATAGCAATATTCCAAGATGTTTAATGATTGGTACATACTAGGAAAAATTATGATTTCAAATTTAGTCAATGTCTCATTTAAGACTCTCTACAGAGTGAGCAAAGAGAAACTCCATGTTTGAATTTTTTTTTTTTTTTTAATTCCCTGGTTAATCCCTTTGGAAAAATTCACAGACATACAAAAGTGTCCGATTATTTCTAATGTGGAATCAATTCTCACCCACCCTGTATATTTTGGTGTGCATACTTTTTTAAAATAGAGTTGCTGTCAAATAATTAATAAGTCACTTGTGTCTAATTTTTAAAAGTGAAGGGGTGAGGCATGAAATGATGAAACCCAAGTGGGGTGCCAAAAGAGAGCAAGGCAATTGGGTTTACTTGGTTTGTGATCCTTTTCTCACTTGGTAGTTGCAGTTCATCATCTCTTAATACACAGGACATCTATTCAGTTACTATGTATTTCTTCTCTTTTTCTACATGCTCGCTCATGTGAACCAGCCAGACTTGTGTCCCATCACCATTTGTGAGAAATTTTTTTTTTTTTTTTAAAGGAAAATTTATTATTGAGCTACTTTTTAACACACCCTGTTTATTGGCAGCTGTTAAAAATAATATGGAGGGCAATCTTCTAACCTAGAAACGGTTAATATATGCTGTATGTGACGGCATATAATGAAACCCTCCCCATCCTGCATTTACCCGCAAAACTGGCTCAAAGGGCAAACGTAACCTTCATTGTTCAGAACTTGAGAAGTTAAAAACAGGGTAATAAACAAAAAGAATTTGAGGAAATGTGTTTTTGTTCTTTTTAATACTCCTAGCTGAAATAAGGCATGGGGTTTTATATGCCATCAAATATGGTAGTTTTTTTTGTTTTGTTTTTTTATTTTATTTTTTTTTTCATTTTTTTTTTTTTTTTCTCTTACTGTTTATGACACACATTTTATTCTTGGCACTTGAACCCACAAGATACAGTGTTTGTCAATGTAGCTCTTCCTTACAAGGACCAGTTTTATTTTGTGGTGTGTATTAACAAATTCGTATGCATACACACAAACCAATTGCATTTCAGTACTTGTAGTATTAAATTTATAATATCAACAACGAATGGTATGTAGATTATCAGATTAGATCCAATTTATTATTCTGAGAGGGACACACTAAGGAGTTGCCTTTGCACTGATTATGGAATGGGGGTGGTTCTACTTGTACATTTCCACCAAGACTTGATACACATTTGCCAATTTTTAAAAAATTTAAAGTTTGATCGATTAATTTATTGTAATGTTTTCTGAGACAATTTACTTCTTTTTCCCCTCATTGATATGCATCAGGTACATTGAATAAAGTGTAAAAAAGAAAGTTGGAAAGAAAGATGGTTTAAAAACAAGTTACTGGTCTTTCTTTTGAAATGAAAATGTTACAGTAAGATTTTGAAACTGGTGATTTTATGAAATCCCTGTACATTTCAGTAATTCTAAGAAATTCTTGGTCTCACAATGATTAACAAGCTTGCGATGCTTAGAATCACAAAAAAAAAAAAAGTCCGTATAATTTCCAAAAAGTCTTTTCCAATCATTCCTATTTTTGAAAGTCCAGAGAATTTTCCTCCATATATTTGTTAAAATCAGAGAGAAAACGGACATTTCAGTTCTTGGAAATAAGCGAATTCACCTACATTTCTCTTACTACAGAATAATTGTCAGCTATTTTTCTCTACAGTATTTCCTTTTGCAAATCCCTCCATGCATTGAATTAAGTTCTAAAAATCTGAATTTATCCTTTAAATCTTATTTCCATCATCTATCTTTTCCAATCCAGCCTGAAAACATGTCTGATTCATTTAAAATTCTTTACTAGACTCTGACATTCTTTTTGCCTCTAGTTCCAATCCAACATTGTCTGCCCACTCTATTCTCTTGTGAGTTGTAGTTCTTTCGGTTGTTTCCTTAGAATTTTAAATCAATTTTCATCAAATTCTTTCCATGATCTTATACAAAGTTGATCAGCGTAATTCAAATGCAACGAATAACATTAATTTTTCCAAAATTCAACCGGAAAACTAATGAAGAGAATTTTTTTTTTTTTTTTCCTGGAATTCTATCACACAAGTATATTCTGCTTCAGCATGTACAGTGTATATACAGGTTGTTTTGACACAAATTCACTGTAGAAGAGCAACCAATGACGATTGACCTCATTACAGTAGTGATGATTACCATCACAAGCTCATTAACCATTACTAAACCGATAATGAAACTAGAGATTTCTTGAAATTATTGAAATGCTCCGCAATTTCACAAAATCAACAGTTTCACAATCTTATTCTAATATATTCAGTGGATTCCGCCCAAGCAGAACACATCCGGATCACAAATTTTAGTCCCTTCAAGTAGTTGTTCCTTCTAAATGGATTTGAATGAAAAGGACAAAATTGGATAAAAGTGATTGTTTTTGCACAATTCGTCCCACTGAGCAGCTATTCTTTGTAGCCTATGTTCCTTTTAACTGTATATATAAATTTTTCCAACTCTTTTAAATATACATGCAAAATTTTTAGCTTTTATTGAAATCAGGCCTCTTTATTTAAAAAAAAATCCTTTTAATACTAAAAGTTGGCAGTATTACCTCCAACCACTATGATACTAATTGTCTTATTCTATAATCATTCTACTACGGTTTGGATACATTTGCATTAATTTAACTTAGCTTTTAAAGGAAATAGTTTAATTAAAGGATAGGAAGAGAGAAGCAGACTACTTGGACCCTTAGGTGGATGTATTAGATTGCCTAGGTGGAGAAAAAGGTTGGGGAGGACACAGATCGTAGGAGGAGGTCACTGGAAAGAGCTGGTGGGATAGCAAGGAAATTATCTTATTTTGTATCATTTTTCATAATTTTGATTACTCCCCCAAAGTTTCTCAAGAATCAAACATATCAGGAAAGAAATGCAGTTTTAAAAGAAACAATGTATTTCATGGTTCTCTATAAACTTCCAACTATCTAATAGCTTTCAACATAATGTGGAATTTCCATTGGGTACTGCTTGTTTAGTTTGTTCCCAGGATTTAGAAAGAGTGCTGTTTAGATATTTTAAGGATAAACTTTCAAGATTTACCTACCACGCCCAACACAAGCCACTACTAACTTCAACCATTTAACATTATTAGATATGAAAAGGAAAGAACAGATGAGAATCATAAGCCCCCCACCCTCAATTTTTTCAAAGTCTTATAAATTATTTTTAGTATACATCATTTAAAAAGCATAAACAAACATGAATATTTCTCATTTATCATGATATAATATATTATATATGACCCTGCACGTCAAATCAGATATTAAGTTGCATGGATCAGTTTCAAGCTGGAGTTGCAAATAGTTAGTGATTGTCATTTTGGGGAACTTTTAGTTTTTATCAAAAATGGCTTCGTAAATACCTCATCTAACGATTTCTGTTGAAAATATGAACATTTGATAATCAAAAGCATATTTTGAGGGGATTTTCTGAGACTGCAATTCTAGGAATAGTGTATACTAGGGTTAATTGCACGATCATGGCTGTTATTTTCTCAGCTGTTTTCTGCTAAGTGGTGGAACTGCCTTGCCCATGCTACCCTCAGATTAAATCAAAGTGGCTTTTTCTGTGAATTACTTCAGGCATACTTTGTATGACAGAACATAAGGTACCTCTCCATTGCATGGTTTTCAAATTTTCTGATTCCATGCATGGATGTCCATTCTAGCAATGTCTAAAAACTTTCATCGAATTCAAAACCTCTTCCAGGCTATAGAGATTAAGGAGACCTAAATTGAGGCTTGAATTCAAAACCTCTTCCAGGCTATAGAGAGTAAGGAGACCTAAATTGAGGCTTGAATTCAAAACCTCTTCCAGGCTATAGAGATTAAAGAGACCTAAATTGAAGCTTGAATTCAAAACCTCTTCCAGGCTATAGAGATTAAGGAGACCTAAATTGAGGCTTGAATTCAAAACCTCTTCCACGCTATAGAGGTTAAGGAGACCTAAATTGAGGCTTGAATTCAAAACCTCTTCCAGGCTATAGAGAGTAAGGAGACCTAAATTGAGGCTTGAATTCAAAACCTCTTCCAGGCTATAGAGGTTAAGGAGACCTAAATTGAGGCTTGAATTCAAAACCTCTTCCAGGCTATAGAGATTAAGGAGACATAAATTGAGGCTTGAATTCAAAACCTCTTCCAGGCTATAGAGATTAAGGAGACTTAAATTGAGGCTTGAATTAAAAACCTCTTCCAGGCTATAGAGATTAAGGAGACCTAAATTGAGGCTTGAATTCAAAACCTCTTCCAGGCTATAGAGATTAAGGAGACCTAAATTGAGGCTTGAATTCAAAACCTCTTTCAGGCTATAGAGATTAAGGAGACCTAAATTGAGGCTTGAATTCAAAACCTCTTCCAGGCTATAGAGGTTAAGGAGACCTAAATTGAGGCTTGAATTCAAAACCTCTTCCAGGCTATAGAGATTAACGAGACCTAAATTGAGGCTTGAATTCAAAACCTCTTCCAGGCTATAGAGGTTAAGGAGACCTAAATTGAGGCTTGAATTCAAAACCTCTTCCAGGCTATAGAGATTCAAAACCTCTTCCAGGCTATAGAGATTAAGGAGACCTAAATTGAGGCTTGAATTCAAAACCTCTTCCAGGCTATAGAGAGTAAGGAGACCTAAATTGAGGCTTGAATTCAAAACCTCTTCCAGGCTTTAGAGATTCAAAACCTCTTCCAGGCTATAGAGATTAAGGAGACCTAAATTGAAGCTTGAATTCAAAACCTCTTCCAGGCTATAGAGGTTAACGAGACCTAAATTTAGGCTTGAATTCAAAACCTCTTCCAGGCTATAGAGAGTAAGGAGACCTAAATTGAGGCTTGAATTCAAAACCTCTTCCAGGCTATAGAGGTTAAGGAGACCTAAATTGAGGCTTGAATTCAAAACCTTTTCCAGGCTATAGAGAGTAAGGAGACCTAAATTGAGGCTTGAATTCAAAACCTCTTCCAGGCTATAGAGGTTAAGAAGACCTAAATTGAGGCTTGAATTCAAAACCTCTTCCAGGCTATAGAGATTAAAGAGACCTAAATTGAAGCTTGAATTCAAAACCTCTTCCAGGCTATAGAGATTAAGGAGACCTAAATTGAGGCTTGAATTCAAAACCTCTTCCAGGCTATAGAGATTAAGGAGACCTAAATTGAGGCTTGAATTCAAAACCTCTTCCACGCTATAGAGGTTAAGGAGACCTAAATTGAGGCTTGAATTCAAAACCTCTTCCAGGCTATAGAGAGTAAGGAGACCTAAATTGAGGCTTGAATTCAAAACCTCTTCCAGGCTATAGAGGTTAAGGAGACCTAAATTGACGCTTGAATTCAAAACCTCTTCCAGGCTATAGAGATTAAGGAGACATAAATTGAAGCTTGAATTCAAAACCTCTTCCAGGCTATAGAGATTAAGGAGACTTAAATTGAGGCTTGAATTCAAAACCTCTTCCAGGCTATAGAGATTAAGGAGACCTAAATTGAGGCTTGAATTCAAAACCTCTTCCAGGCTATAGAGATTGAGGAGACCTAAATTGAGGCTTGAATTCAAAACCTCTTTCAGGCTATAGAGATTAAGGAGACCTAAATTGAGGCTTGAAATTCAAAACCTCTTCCAGGCTATAGAGGTTAAGGAGACCTAAATTGAGGCTTGAATTCAAAACCTCTTCCAGGCTATAGAGATTCAAAACCTCTTCCAGGCTATAGAGATTAAGGAGACCTAAACTGAGGCTTGAATTCAAAACCTCTTCCAGGCTATAGAGGTTAACGAGACCTAAATTTAGGCTTGAATTCAAAACCTCTTCCAGGCTATAGAGAGTAAGGAGACCTAAATTGAGGCTTGAATTCAAAACCTCTTTCAGGCTATAGAGGTTAAGGAGACCTAAATTGAGGCTTGAATTCAAAACCTCTTCCAGGCTATAGAGAGTAAGGAGACCTAAATTGAGGCTTGAATTCAAAACCTCTTCCAGGCTATAGAGAGTAAGGAGACCTAAATTGAGGCTTGAATTCAAAACCTCTTCCAGGCTATAGAGGTTAAGGAGACCTAAATTGAGGCTTGAATTCAAAACCTCTTCCAGGCTATAGAGATTAAGGAGACTTAAATTGAGGCTTGAATTCAAAACTTCTTCCAGGCTATAGAGAGTAAGGAGACCTAAATTGAGGCTTGAATTCAAAACCTCTTCCAGGCTATAGAGATTAAGGAGACCTAAATTGAGGCTTGAATTCAAAACCTCTTTCAGGCTATAGAGATTAAGGAGACCTAAATTGAGGCTTGAATTCAAAACCTCTTCCAGGCTATAGAGGTTAAGGAGACCTAAATTGAGGCTTGAATTCAAAACCTCTTCCAGGCTATAGAGATTAACGAGACCTAAATTGAAGCTTGAATTCAAAACCTCTTCCAGGCTATAGAGATTAAGGAGACCTAAATTGAGGCTTGAATTCAAAACCTCTTCCAGGCTATAGAGATTAAGGAGACCTAAATTGAGGCTTGAATTCAAAACCTCTTCCAGGCTATAGAGGTTAAGGAGACCTAAATTGACGCTTGAATTCAAAACCTCTTCCAGGCTATAGAGATTAAGGAGACATAAATTGAAGCTTGAATTCAAAACCTCTTCCAGGCTATAGAGATTAAGGAGACTTAAATTGAGGCTTGAATTCAAAACCTCTTCCAGGCTATAGAGATTAAGGAGACCTAAATTGAGGCTTGAATTCAAAACCTCTTCCAGGCTATAGAGATTAAGGAGACCTAAATTGAGGCTTGAATTCAAAACCTCTTCCAGGCTATAGAGGTTAAGGAGACCTAAATTGAGGCTTGAATTCAAAACCTCTTCCAGGCTATAGAGATTCAAAACCTCTTCCAGGCTATAGAGATTAAGGAGACCTAAATTGAGGCTTGAATTCAAAACCTCTTCCAGGCTATAGAGAGTAAGGAGACCTAAATTGAGGCTTGAATTCAAAACCTCTTCCAGGCTTTAGAGATTCAAAACCTCTTCCAGGCTATAGAGATTAAGGAGACCTAAATTGAAGCTTGAATTCAAAACCTCTTCCAGGCTATAGAGGTTAACGAGACCTAAATTTAGGCTTGAATTCAAAACCTCTTCCAGGCTATAGAGAGTAAGGAGACCTAAATTGAGGCTTGAATTCAAAACCTCTTCCAGGCTATAGAGGTTAAGGAGACCTAAATTGAGGCTTGATTTCAAAACCTCTTCCAGGCTATAGAGAGTGAGGAGACCTAAATTGAGGCTTGAATTCAAAACCTCTTCCAGGCTATAGAGGTTAAGGAGACCTAAATTGAGGCTTGAATTCAAAACCTCTTCCAGGCTATAGAGATTAAAGAGACCTAAATTGAAGCTTGAATTCAAAACCTCTTCCAGGCTATAGAGATTAAGGAGACCTAAATTGAGGCTTGAATTCAAAACCTCTTCCAGGCTATAGAGATTAAGGAGACCTAAATTGAGGCTTGAATTCAAAACCTCTTCCACGCTATAGAGGTTAAGGAGACCTAAATTGAGGCTTGAATTCAAAACCTCTTCCAGGCTATAGAGAGTAAGGAGACCTAAATTGAGGCTTGAATTCAAAACCTCTTTCAGGCTATAGAGATTAAGGAGACCTAAATTGAGGCTTGAATTCAAAACCTCTTCCAGGCTATAGAGGTAAACGAGACCTAAACTGAGGCTTGAATTCAAAACCTCTTCCAGGCTATAGAGATTAAGGAGACCTAAATTGAGGCTTGAATTCAAAACCTCTTCCAGGCTATAGAGGTTAAGGAGACCTAAATTGAGGCTTGAATTCAAAACCTCTTCCAGGCTATAGAGATTCAAAACCTCTTCCAGGCTATAGAGATTAAGGATACCTAATTTGAGGCTTGAATTCAAAACCTCTTCCAGGCTATAGAGAGTAAGGAGACCTAAATTGAGGCTTGAATTCAAAACCTCTTCCAGGCTTTAGAGATTCAAAACCTCTTCCAGGCTATAGAGATTAAGGAGACCTAAATTGAAGCTTGAATTCAAAACCTCTTCCAGGCTATAGAGGTTAAGGAGACCTAAATTGAGGCTTGAATTCAAAACCTCTTCCAGGCTATAGAGAGTAAGGAGACCTAAATTGAGGCTTGAATTCAAAACCTCTTCCAGGCTATAGAGAGTAAGGAGACCTAAATTGAGGCTTGAATTCAAAACCTCTTCCAGGCTATAGAGAGTAAGGAGACCTAAATTGAGGCTTGAATTCAAAACCTCTTCCAGGCTATAGAGGTTAAGGAGACCTAAATTGAGGCTTGAATTCAAAACCTCTTCCAGGCTATAGAGATTAAGGAGACTTAAATTGAGGCTTGAATTCAAAACCTCTTCCAGGCTATAGAGAGTAAGGAGACCTAAATTGAAGCTTGAATTCAAAACCTCTTCCAGGCTATAGAGATTAAGGAGACCTAAATTGAGGCTTGAATTCAAAACCTCTTCCAGGCTATAGAGAGTAAGGAGACCTAAATTGAGGCTTGAATTCAAAACCTCTTCCAGGCTATAGAGGTTAAGGAGACCTAAATTGAGGCTTGAATTCAAAACCTCTTCCAGGCTATAGAGATTAAGGAGACTTAAATTGAGGCTTGAATTCAAAACCTCTTCCAGGCTATAGAGATTAAGGAGACTTAAATTGAGGCTTGAATTCAAAACCTCTTCCAGGCTATAGAGATTAAGGAGACCTAAATTGAGGCTTGAATTCAAAACCTCTTCAAGGCTATAGAGATTAAGGAGACCTAAATTGAGGCTTGAATTCAAAACCTCTTCCAGGCTATAGAGGTTAAGGAAACCTAAATTGAGGCTTGAATTCAAATCTCTTCCAGGCTATAGAGATTAAGGAGACCTAAATTGAGGCTTGCATTCAAAACCTCTTTCAGGCTATAGAGGTTAAGGAGACCTAAATTGAGGCTTGAATTCAAAACCTCTTCCAGGCTATAGAGGTTAAGGAGACCTAAATTGACGCTTGAATTCAAAACCTCTTCCAGGCTATAGAGATTAAGGAGACCTAAATTGAAGCTTGAATTCAAATCTCTTCCAGGCTATAGAGATTAAAGAGACCTAAATTGAGGCTTGAATTCAAAACCTCTTCCAGGCTATAGAGGTTAAGGAGACCTAAATTGAGGCTTGAATTCAAAACATCTTCCAGGCTATAGAGAGTAAGGAGACCTAAATTGAGGCTTGATTTCAAAACCTCTTCCAGGCTATAGAGGTTAAGGAGACCTAAATTGAGGCTTGAATTCAAAACCTCTTCCAGGCTATAGAGATTAAGGAGACCTAAATTGAGGCTTGAATTCAAAACCACTTCCAGGCTATAGAGAGTAAGGAGACCTAAATTGAGGCTTGAATTCAAAACCACTTCCAGGCTATAGAGAGTAGGGAGACCTAAATTGAGGCTTGAATTCAAAACCTCTTTCAGGCTATAGAGATTAAGGAGACCTAAATTGAGGCTTGAATTCAAAACCTCTTCCAGGCTATAGAGATTAAGAACACCTAAATTGAGGCTTGAATTCGAAACCTCTTCCAGGCTATAGAGAGTAAGGAGACTTAAATTGAGGCTTGAATTCAAAACCTCTTCCAGGCTATAGAGATTAAGGAGACCTAAATTGAGGCTTGAATTCAAAACCTCTTCAAGGCTATAGAGATTAAGGAGACCTAAATTGAGGCTTGAATTCAAAACCTCTTCCAGGCTATAGAGGTTAAGGAGACCTAAATTGAGGCTTGAATTCAAATCTCTTCCAGGCTATAGAGATTAAGGAGACCTAAATTGAGGCTTGAATTCAAAACCTCTTCCAGGTTATAGAGATTAAGGAGACCTAAATTGAGGCTTTAATTCAAAACCTCTTCCAGGCTATAGAGAGTAAGGAGACCTAAATTGAGGCTTGAATTTAAAACCTCTTTCAGGCTATAGAGGTTAAGGAGACCTAAATTGAGGCTTGAATTCAAAACCTCTTCCAGGCTATAAAGGTTAAGGAGACCTAAATTGACGCTTGAATTCAAAACCTCTTCCAGGCTATAGAGATTAGTGAGACCTAAATTGAAGCTTGAATTCAAATCTCTTCCAGGCTATAGAGATTAAAGAGACCTAAATTGAGGCTTGAATTCAAAACCTCTTCCAGGCTATAGAGAGTAAGGAGACCTAAATTGAGGCTTGATTTCAAAACCTCTTCCAGGCCATAGAGGTTAAGGAGACCTAAATTGAGGCTTGAATTCGAAACCTCTTCCAGGCTATAGAGAGTAAGGAGACCTAAATTGAGGCTTGAATTCAAAACCTCTTCCAGGCTATAGAGGTTAAGGAGACCTAAATTGAGGCTTGAATTCGAAACCTCTTCCAGGCTATAGAGGTTAAGGAGACCTAAATTGAGGCTTGAATTCAAAACCTCTTCCAGGCTATAGAGGTTTAGGAAACCTAAATTGAGGCTTGAATTCAAAACCTCTTCCAGGCTATAGAGATTAAGGAGACCTAAATTGAGGCTTGAATTCAAAACCTCTTCCAGGCTATAGAGGTTAAGGAGACCTAAATTGAGGCTTGAATTCAAAACCTCTTTCAGGCTATAGAGAGTAAGGAGACCTAAATTGAGGCTTGAATTCAAAACCTCTTCCAGGCTATAGAGATTAAGGAGACCTAAATTGAGGCTTGAATTCAAATCTCTTCCAGGCTATAGAGATTCAAAACCTCTTCCAGGCTATAGAGATTAAGGAGACCTAAATTGAGGCTTGAATTCAAAACCTCTTCCAGGCTATAGAGAGTAAGGAGACCTAAATTGAGGCTTGAATTCAAAACCTCTTCCAGGCTTTAGAGATTCAAAACCTCTTCCAGGCTATAGAGATTAAGGAGACCTAAATTGAAGCTTGAATTCAAAACCTCTTCCAGGCTATAGAGGTTAACGAGACCTAAATTGAGGCTTGAATTCAAAACCTCTTCCAGGCTATAGAGGTTAAGGAGACCTAAATTGAGGCTTGAATTCAAAACCTCTTCCAGGCTATAGAGGTTAAGGAGACCTAAATTGAGGCTTGAATTCAAAACCTCTTCCAGGCTATAGAGAGTAAGGAGACCTAAATTGAGGCTTGAATTCAAAACCTCTTCCAGGCTATAGAGATTAAGAACACCTAAATTGAGGCTTGAATTCAAAACCTCTTCCAGGCTATAGAGATTAAGGAGACTTAAATTGAGGCTTGAATTCAAAACCTCTTCCAGGCTATAGAGATTAAGGAGACCTAAATTGAGGCTTGAATTCAAAACCTCTTCCAGGCTATAGAGGTTAAGGAAACCTAAATTGAGGCTTGAATTCAAATCTCTTCCAGGCTATAGAGATTAAGGAGACCTAAATTGAGGCTTGAATTCAAAACCTCTTTCAGGCTATAGAGGTTAAGGAGACCTAAATTGAGGCTTGAATTCAAAACCTCTTCCAGGCTATAGAGGTTAAGGAGACCTAAATTGACGCTTGAATTCAAAACCTCTTCCAGGCTATAGAGATTAAGGAGACCTAAATTGAAGCTTGAATTCAAATCTCTTCCAGGCTATAGAGATTAAAGAGACCTAAATTGAGGCTTGAATTCAAAACCTCTTCCAGGCTATAGAGGTTAAGGAGACCTAAATTGAGGCTTGAATTCAAAACATCTTCCAGGCTATAAAGAGTAAGGAGACCTAAATTGAGGCTTGAATTCAAAACCTCTTCCAGGCTATAGAGGTTAAGGAGACCTAAATTGAGGCTTGAATTCAAAACCTCTTTCAGGCTATAGAGATTAAGGAGACCTAAATTGAGGCTTGAATTCAAAACCACTTCCAGGCTATAGAGAGTAAGGAGACCTAAATTGAGGCTTGAATTCAAAACCTCTTTCAGGCTATAGAGATTAAGGAGACCTAAATTGAGGCTTGAATTCAAAACCTCTTCCAGGCTATAGAGATTAAGAACACCTAAATTGAGGCTTGAATTCAAAACCTCTTCCAGGCTATAGAGAGTAAGGAGACTTAAATTGAGGCTTGAATTCAAAACCTCTTCCAGGCTATAGAGATTAAGGAGACCTAAATTGAGGCTTGAATTCAAAACCTCTTCCAGGCTATAGAGGTAAACGAGACCTAAACTGAGGCTTGAATTCAAAACCTCTTCCAGGCTATAGAGAGTAAGGAGACCTAAATTGAGGCTTGAATTCAAAACCTCTTCCAGGCTATAGAGGTTAAGGAGACCTAAATTGAGGCTTGAATTCAAAACCTCTTCCAGGCTATAGAGATTCAAAACCTCTTCCAGGCTATAGAGATTAAGGAGACCTAAATTGAGGCTTGAATTCAAAACCTCTTCCAGGCTATAGAGAGTAAGGAGACCTAAATTGAGGCTTGAATTCAAAACCTCTTCCAGGCTTTAGAGATTCAAAACCTCTTCCAGGCTATAGAGATTAAGGAGACCTAAATTGAAGCTTGAATTCAAAACCTCTTCCAGGCTATAGAGGTTAACGAGACCTAAATTGAGGCTTGAATTCAAAACCTCTTCCAGGCTATAGAGGTTAAGGAGACCTAAATTGAGGCTTGAATTCAAAACCTCTTCCAGGCTATAGAGGTTAAGGAGACCTAAATTGAGGCTTGAATTCAAAACCTCTTCCAGGCTATAGAGAGTAAGGAGACCTAAATTGAGGCTTGAATTCGAAACCTCTTCCAGGCTATAGAGATTAAGAACACCTAAATTGAGGCTTGAATTCAAAACCTCTTCCAGGCTATAGAGATTAAGGAGACTTAAATTGAGGCTTGAATTCAAAACCTCTTCCAGGCTATAGAGATTAAGGAGACCTAAATTGAGGCTTGAATTCAAAACCTCTTCCAGGCTATAGAGGTTAAGGAGACCTAAATTGAGGCTTGAATTCAAAACCTCTTTCAGGCTATAGAGATTAAGGAGACCTAAATTGAGGCTTGAATTCAAAACCTCTTCCAGGCTATAGAGATTAAGGAGACTTAAATTGAGGCTTGAATTCAAAACCTCTTCCAGGCTATAGAGATTAAGGAGACCTAAATTGAGGCTTGAATTCAAAACCTCTTCAAGGCTATAGAGATTAAGGAGACCTAAATTGAGGCTTGAATTCAAAACCTCTTCCAGGCTATAGAGGTTAAGGAAACCTAAATTGAGGCTTGAATTCAAATCTCTTCCAGGCTATAGAGATTAAGGAGACCTAAATTGAGGCTTGAATTCAAAACCTCTTTCAGGCTATAGAGGTTAAGGAGACCTAAATTGAGGCTTGAATTCAAAACCTCTTCCAGGCTATAGAGGTTAAGGAGACCTAAATTGAGGCTTGAATTCAAAACCTCTTCCAGGCTATAGAGATTAAGGAGACCTAAATTGAAGCTTGAATTCAAATCTATTCCAGGCTATAGAGATTAAAGAGACATAAATTGAGGCTTGAATTCAAAACCTCTTCCAGGCTATAGAGGTTAAGGAGACCTAAATTGAGGCTTGAATTCAAAACATCTTCCAGGCTATAAAGAGTAAGGAGACCTAAATTGAGGCTTGAATTCAAAACCTCTTCCAGGCTATAGAGGTTAAGGAGACCTAAATTGAGGCTTGAATTCAAAACCTCTTTCAGGCTATAGAGATTAAGGAGACCTAAATTGAGGCTTGAATTCAAAACCACTTCCAGGCTATAGAGGGTAAGGAGACCTAAATTGAGGCTTGAATTCAAAACCTCTTTCAGGCTATAGAGATTAAGGAGACCTAAATTGAGGCTTGAATTCAAAACCTCTTCCAGGCTATAGAGATTAAGAACACCTAAATTGAGGCTTGAATTCAAAACCTCTTCCAGGCTATAGAGAGTAAGGAGACTTAAATTGAGGCTTGAATTCAAAACCTCTTCCAGGCTATAGAGATTAAGGAGACCTAAATTGAGGCTTGAATTCAAAACCTCTTCAAGGCTATAGAGATTAAGGAGACCTAAATTGAGGCTTGAATTCAAAACCTCTTCCAGGCTATAGAGATTAAGGAGACCTAAATTGAGGCTTGAATTCAAAACCTCTTTCAGGCTATAGAGATTAAGGAGACCTAAATTGAGGCTTGAATTCAAAACCTCTTCCAGGTTATAGAGATTAAGGAGACCTAAATTGAGGCTTCAATTCAAAACCTCTTCCAGGCTATAGAGAGTAAGGAGACCTAAATTGAGGCTTGAATTCAAAACCTCTTTCAGGCTATAGAGGTTAAGGAGACCTAAATTGAGGCTTGAATTCAAAACATCTTCCAGGCTATTGAGGTTATGGAGACCTAAATTGACGCTTGAATTCAAAACCTCTTCCAGGCTATAGAGATTAGTGAGACCTAAATTGAAGCTTGAATTCAAATCTCTTCCAGGCTATAGAGATTAAAGAGACCTAAATTGAGGCTTGAATTCAAAACCTCTTCCAGGCTATAGAGGTTAAGGAGACCTAAATTGAGGCTTGAATTCAAAACATCTTCCAGGCTATAGAGAGTAAGGAGACCTAAATTGAGGTTTGAATTCAAAACCTCTTCCAGGCTATAGAGGTTAAGGAGACCTAAATTGAGGCTTGATTTCAAAACCTCTTCCAGGCCATAGACGTTAAGGAGACCTAAATTGAGGCTTGAATTCGAAACCTCTTCCAGGCTATAGAGAGTAAGGAGACCTAAATTGAGGCTTGAATTCAAAACCTCTTCCAGGCTATAGAGGTTAAGGAGACCTAAATTGAGGCTTGAATTCGAAACCTCTTCCAGGCTATAGAGAGTAAGGAGACCTAAATTGAGGCTTGAATTCAAAACCTCTTCCAGGCTATAGAGATTAAGGAGACCTAAATTGAGGCTTGAATTCAAAACCTCTTCCAGGCTATAGAGATTAAGGAGACCTAAATTGAGGCTTGAATTCAAAACCTCTTCCAGGCTATAGAGGTTAAGGAAACCTAAATTGAGGCTTGAATTCAAAACCTCTTCCAGGCTATAGAGAGTAAGGAGACCTAAATTGAGGCTTGAATTCAAAACCTCTTCCAGGCTATAGAGATTAAGGAGACCTAAATTGAGGCTTGAATTCAAATCTTTTCCAGGCTATAGAGATTAAGGAGACCTAAATTGAGGCTTGAATTCAAAACCTCTTCCAGGCTATAGAGATTAAGGAGACCTAAATTGAGGCTTGAATTCAAAACCTCTTCCAGGCTATAGAGGTTAAGGAGACCTAATTTGAGGCTTGAATTCAAAACCTCTTCCAGGCTATAGAGGTTAAGGAGACCTAAATTGAGGCTTGAATTCAAAACCTCTTTCAGGCTATAGAGATTAAGGAGATCTAAATTGAGGCTTGAATTCAAAACCTCTTCCAGGCTATAGAGATTAAGGAGACCTAAATTGAGGCTTGAATTCAAAACCTCTTTCAGGCTATAGAGATTAAGGAGACCTAAATTGAGGCTTGAATTCAAAACCTCTTCCAGGCTATAGAGATGAAGGAGACCTAAATTGAGGCTTGAATTCAAAACCTCTTTCAGGCTATAGAGAGTAAGGAGACCTAAATTGAGGCTTGAATTCAAAACCTCTTTCAGGCTATAGAGATTAAGGAGACCTAAATTGAGGCTTGAATTCAAAACCTCTTCCAGGCTATAGAGGTTAACGAGACCTAAATTGAGGCTTGAATTCAAAACCTCTTCCAGGCTATAGAGATTAAGGAGACCTAAATTGAGGCTTGAATTCAAAACCTCTTCCAGGCTATAGAGAGTAAGGAGACCTAAATTGAGGCTTGAATTCAAAACCTCTTCCAGTCTATAGAGGTTAAGGAGACCTGAATTCAGGCTTGAATTCAAAACCTCTTCCAGGCTATAGAGAGTAAGGAGACCTAAATTGAGGCTTGAATTCAAAACCTCTTCCAGGCTATAGAGAGTAAGGAGACCTAAATTGAGGCTTGAATTCAAAACCTCTTCCAGGCTATAGAGATTAAGGAGACCTAAATTGAGGCTTGAATTCAAAACCTCTTCCAGGCTATAGAGGTTAAGGAGACCTAAATTGAGGCTTGAATTCAAAACCTCTTCCAGGCTATCGTGATTAAGGAGACCTAAATTGAGGCTTGAATTCAAAACCTCTTCCAGGCTATAGAGGTTAAGGAGACCTAAATTGAGGCTTGAATTCAAAACCTCTTCCAGGCTATAGAGGTTAAGGAAACCTAAATTGAGGCTTTAATTCAAAACTTCTCCTAGGCTATGGAGATTAAGGAGAACTCAATTGAGGCTTGAATTCAAAACCTCTTCCAGGCTATAGAGATTAAGGAGACCTAAATTGAGGCTTGAATTCAAAACCTCTTCCAGGCTATAGAGGTTAAGGAGACCTAAATTGAGGCTTGAATTCAAAACCTCTTTCAGGCTATAGAGATTAAGGAGACCTAAATTGAGGCTTGAATTCAAAACCTCTTTCAGGCTATAGAGATTAAGAACACCTAAATTGAGGCTTGAATTCAAAACCTCTTTCAGGCTATAGAGATTAAGGAGACCTAAATTGAGGCTTGAATTTAAAACCTCTTCCAGGCTATAGAGGTTAAGGAGACGTAAATTGAGGCTTGAATTCAAAACCTCTTCCAGGCTATAGAGATTCAAAACCTCTTCCAGGCTATAGAGATTAAGGAGACCTAAATTGAGGCTTGAATTCAAAACCTCTTCCAGTCTATAGAGGTTAAGGAGACCTGAATTCAGGCTTGAATTCAAAACCTCTTCCAGGTTATAGAGATTAAGGAGACCTAAATTGAGGCTTGAATTCAAAACCTCTTCCAGGCTATAGAGAGTAAGGAGACCTAAATTGAGGCTTGAATTCAAAACCTCTCCTAGGCTATAGAGATTAAGGAGACCTAAATTGAGGCTTGAATTCAAAACCTCTTCCAGGCTATAGAGGTTAAGGAGACCTAAATTGAGGCTTGAATTCAAAACATCTTCCAGGCTATAGAGGTTAAGGAGACCTAAATTGAGGCTTGATTTCAAAACCTCTTCCAGGCTATAGAGGTTAAGGAAACCTAAATTGAGGCTTGAATTCAAAACCTCTTCCAGGCTATAGAGGTTAAGGAGACCTAAATTGAGGCTTGAATTCAAAACCTCTTTCAGGCTATAGAGATTAAGGAGATCTAAATTGAGGCTTGAATTCAAAACCTCTTCCAGGCTATAGAGGTTAAGGAGACCTAAATTGAGGCTTGAATTCAAAACCTCTTCCAGGCTATAGAGGTTAAGGAGACCTAAATTGAGGCTTGAATTCAAAACCTCTTCCAGGCTATAGAGATTAAGGAGACCTAAATTGAGGCTTGATTTCAAAACCTCTTCCAGGCTATAGAGGTTAAGGAGACCTAATTTGAGGCTTGAATTCAAAACCTCTTCCAGGCTATAGAGGTTAAGGAGACCTAAATTCAGGCTTGAATTCAAAACCTCTTTCAGGCTATAGAGATTAAGGAGATCTAAATTGAGGCTTGAATTCAAAACCTCTTCCAGGCTATAGAGGTTAAGGAGACCTAAATTGAGGCTTGAATTCAAAACCTCTTTCAGGCTATAGAGATTAAGGAGACCTAAATTGAGGCTTGAATTCAAAACCTCTTCCAGGCTATAGAGAGTAAGGAGACCTAAATTGAGGCTTGAATTCAAAACCTCTTTCAGGCTATAGAGATTAAGGAGACCTAAATTGAGGCTTGAATTCAAAACCTCTTTCAGGCTATAGAGATTAAGGAGACCTAAATTGAGGCTTGAATTCAAAACCTCTTCCAGGCTATAGAGGTTAAGGAGACCTAAATTGAGGCTTGAATTCAAAACCTGTTCCAGGCTATAGAGATTAAGGAGACCTAAATTGAGGCTTGAATTCAAAACCTCTTCCAGGCTATAGAGGTTAAGGAGACCTAAATTGAGGCTTGAATTCAAAACCTCTTCCAGGCTATAGAGAGTAAGGAGACCTAAATTGAGGCTTGAATTCAAAACCTCTTCCAGGCTATAGAGATTAACGAGACCTAAATTGAGGCTTGAATTCAAAACCTCTTCCAGGCTATAGAGAGTAAGGAGACCTAAATTGAGATTTGAATTCAAAACCTCTTCCAGGCTATAGAGATTAAGGAGACCTAAATTGAGGCTTTAATTCAAAACCTCTCCTAGGCTATAGAGAATAAGGAGACCTAAATTGAGGCTTGAATTCAAATTCTCTTCCAGGCTATAGAGGTTAACGAGACCTAAATTGAGGCTTGAATTCTAAACCTCTTCCAGGCCATAGAGGTTAAGGAGACCTAAATTGAGGCTTGAATTCAAAACCTCTTCCAGGCTATAGAGATTAAGGAGACCTAAATTGAGGCTTGAATTCAAAACCTCTTCCAGGCTATAGAGGTTAAGGAGACCTAAATTGAGGCTTGAATTCAAAACCTCTTTCAGGCTATAGAGATTAAGGAGACCTAAATTGAGGCTTGAATTCAAAACCTCTTCCAGGCTATAGAGGTTAAGGAGACCTAAATTGAGGCTTGAATTCAAAACCTCTTACAGGCTATAGAGGTTAAGGAGACCTAAATTGAGGCTTGAATTCAAAACCTCTTCCAGGCTATAGTGATTAAGGAGACCTAAATTGAGGCTTGAATTCAAAACCTCTTCCAGGCTATAGAGGTTAAGGAGACCTAAATTGAGGCTTGAATTCAAAACTTCTCCTAGGCTATAGAGGTTAAGGAGACCTAAATTGAGGCTTGAATTCAAAACCTCTTTCAGGCTATAGAGATTAAGGAGACCTAAATTGAGGCTTGAATTCAAAACTTCTTCCAGGCTATAGAGGTTAAGGAGACCTAAATTGAGGTTTGAATTCAAAACCTCTTACAGGCTATAGAGGTTAAGGAGACCTAAATTGAGGCTTGAATTCAAAACCTCTTCCAGGCTATAGAGATTAAGGAGACCTAAATTGAGGCTTGAATTCAAAACCTCTTCCAGGCTATAGAGATTAAGGAGACCTAAATTGAGGCTTGAATTCAAAACCTCTTCCAGGCTATAGAGGTTAACGAGACCTAAATTGAGGCTTGAATTCAAAACCTCTTCCAGGCTATAGAGATTAACGAGACCAAAATTGAGGCTTGAATTCAAAACCTCTTCCAGGCTATAGAGGTTAAGGAGACCTAAATTGAGGCTTGAATTCAAAACCTCTTCCAGGCTATAGAGATTAAGGAGACCTAAATTGAGGCTTGAATTCAAAACCTCTTCCAGGCTATAGAGAGTAAGGAGACCTAAATTGAGGCTTGAATTCAAAACCTCTTCCAGGCTATAGAGAGTAACGAGACCTAAATTGAGGCTTGAATTCAAAACCTCTTCCAGGCTATAGAGATTAAGGAGACTTAAATTGAGGCTTGAATTCAAAACCTCTTCCAGGCTATAGAGATTAAGGAGACCTAAATTGAGGCTTGAATTCAAAACCTCTTCCAGGCTATAGAGGTTAAGGAGACCTAAATTGAGGCTTGAATTCAAAACCTCTTCCAGGCTATAGAGATTAAGGAGACTTAAATTGAGGCTTGAATTCAAAACCTCTTCCAGGCTATAGAGGTTAAGGAGACCTAAATTGAGGCTTGAATTCAAAACCTCTTCCAGGCTATAGAGGGTAACGAGACCTAAATTGAGGCTTGAATTCAAAACCTCTTCCAGGCTATAGAGATTAAGGAGACTTAAATTGAGGCTTGAATTCAAAACCTCTTCCAGGCTATAGAGGTTAAGGAGACCTAAATTGAGGTTTGAATTCAAAACCTCTTCCAGGCTATAGAGATTAAGGAGACCTAAATTGAGGCTTGAATTCAAAACCTCTTCCAGGCTGTAGAGATTAAAGAGACCTAAATTGAGGCTTGAATTTAAAACCTCTTCCAGGCTATAGAGGTTAAGGAGACCTAAATTGAGGCTTGAATTCAAAACCTCTTCCAGGCTATAGAGGTTAACGAGACCTAAATTGAGGCTTGAATTCAAAACCTCTTTCAGGCTATAGAGATTAAGGAGACTTAAATTGAGGTTTGAATTCAAAACCTCTTCCAGGCTATAGAGGTTAAGGAGACCTAAATTGAGGCTTGAATTCAAAACCTCTTCCAGGCTATAGAGATTAAGGAGACCTAAATTGAGGCTTGAATTCAAAACCTCTTCCAGGCTATAGAGATTAAAGAGACCTAAATTGAGGCTTGAATTTAAAACCTCTTCCAGGCTATAGAGGTTAAGGAGACCTAAATTGAGGCTTGAATTCAAAACTTCTCCTAGGCTATAGAGATTAAGGAGACCTAAATTGAGGCTTGAATTCAAACCTCTTCCAGGCTATAGAGGTTAAGGAGACCTAAATTGAGGCTTGAATTCAAAACCTCACCTAGGCTATAGAGGTTAACGAGACCTAAATAAAGGCTTCAAGTCATTGTTTTATCAGTTTGATGATAATGGAACATCTAGCAGATATATTTTTCAGATCACAAGAATTGCTTTTAATTGAGTAATAAATTGCCTGGTGGTTAATTAGATCTGTGTTGACTATGCATTTTCTTAGGTATGCTATAATCTCATTGTATTACAAATTGTATTTGATCAGGATGAAAAATGAGCAAGTTATAGTCATTTGTTTTTGTTCTCAGGTTGATTCTGATTGCAAATTTTGTATTCAAATAATGATAAAACTATAGAATGATGCTCCTTATTTCTGGAGGTACTAAAATTTGTTGAACAGTTCTCACGATCTTTGTATGATTTTCCTCATTCATTGGTGGATCTAACAAGTGAAATAACTTTAGAATGAATTTAAACAACTTAATTTTGTCGTAACATTACCACTAGTATTTTTTCAACATAAATTTTCTCAAAACTCCGGTTACAAAAATTTCTGAAAACGTACCTGAAACTCCAACATCTTCACAACCACAAAAGCTTTCAAGATGAAGCTTATGATGTGCCTATTATAAACCCAGCCTCATTTCAAATCACCCTTAATGGTACTTTATACCGGATCCTAAGTGCAGGGTCACCTATATTATATCATGTTAAGTATATTAAAGATATATCTTATTTTGCACACTATTAGAAAAATTGATAAAAGTATATAAATTGTCAAAATTCATCATGTAACGGTATGAAATTTTCAGAATATATCTTGGTGGCAACTCTATTACATGATAGGTATCCTATTTGCAATTTTTAGTGTAAGCAAGTATGACCCACTATATGATCAAGGTATTAAATGATGCACTTGGCCTGACTTCAGGGTGACATGGTGGAGTAAGCACCAGTCTCCTTATATAGGAACATGAAGTTTGGGTTACATATAAGAATTTTACTGCACAGTTGTCGCTTATTGACAATAAGTTTCCTACTTCTCTCGCCTTTGGTGGGATGGCCAATCCAGTGGATGCCCATGATGACTGGTATTCTGGAGTTAAGAGTTTAGTTGGCTTGTCCAAAGCGTAAACCTTGTCAGTTTTAGAAATCCATTTTGTTAACACATATTACCATGTTAAAATTTTATCAAATCTACTGAAAATCTGGTAAGTTTTACAAAACTAAATGTATAATCTTTTACTTATTTGTTCTTGAGTCTTAGTGTGACACTAGGGGGCCAGGAGTCCCCCGTGTCCTGAAAATTACTATGGCTGTTACTAAAAATCACTATGGTTATTACCAGTAATTACTATTGTTATTACAAAAGGAGTTATCTGTGTTAAAAGGGATAATATGTTTTTTGAGATAATATGAGAATTGTGTGCTTCCAGGTGCGGGCATCTGCGATTTCTCAATCTAGTGTCATCTGTCAAATCCTGGGTTGCAAAAACAAATGCTTTTGGAAAAAGGTTTTGTTCCCGATTTGATGACCTTGTCGTGGGAGGTTGAGTTGCCTGTACTTTTTCAATCTAGTGTCATCTGTCAAATCCTGAGTTTAAAAAACAGAGCCAGATATAAGGGTCAGTGTCTGGGGTCTAGAGAGAGAGAGTCATCATCATCATCATCATCAGTCTTTTAGCGTCCGTCGTTGGACATAGACCTTCCCCAGGATTTGCCACACTTCTCTATCATGGGCGTCACGGAGCCAGTACTTCCTGAACTTGTCTAGTTCATCTCTCCATCTAATATTTTGCCGGCCTCGGTTGCGCATATGGTCTCGGGGAATCCATGTTGTGAGTCGTGATGTCCATCGATTGTCAGCCATTCTTGCAACATGGCCAGCCCACCGCCATTTGAGATTTTTTATGGATTCTATGATGTCTCTAACTCTTGTCTTTTCCCGGATGTGTTGTGCTGTTTTGTGGTCTCTCCATGTGAGGCCCAGCATTATTCTTTCATGTGCACGTTGCATGGTTCTCAGCTTACGGGTCTGTTTCTTGGTTAAGTTCCATGTTTCAGCTCCATAAGTGACTATTGGGAGGATGCATTGGTTATACACCCTTCTCTTTAGTATTAATGGGATCTTATTATTTTTGAAGGTTGAGCTAGCTCTGCCAAAGGCTTGCCATCCTAGTGTGATTCTTCGCTTGATTTCTTCTTCTTTTGAGGGTCTCATGGAGATTCGTTGCCCTAGGTAGATGTAGTGGTCTAATTTCTCGAGTTCTGTGTCCTCGATTTCGATCTTAGTGTTCTTATCTCCAATGTGGTTGTTGCACATGATCTTCGTCTTGCTGAAGTTCATGTGCAGGCCGACTTTCTTGCTCTCCTCATTTAGTTCATCTATCATTAGTTGGAGGTCGTGTAGGTTCTCTGCGAAAAGGGCTATGTCGTCTGCGAATCTGAGGTTGCTCAGATACTCGCCGTCTATTTTAATTCCTTTAATCTCCCAGTCTAGCCTTCTGAAGATCATCTCGAGGCAGGCTGTGAAGAGTTTAGGTGAGCTGGTATCACCTTGTCTTACTCCTTTCTGGAGCTGGAAGGGGTCCGAGTCTTTATGTAGCCTGATAAATGAGCTGCCGTGATTGTATATATGTTTCAACACTTCAACATATACTGGATCTACACCTTGGCGACTGATGGCCTCCATGACCTTAGGGATTTCTACTGAGTCGAACGCCTTTTTGAAGTCGATAAATGCTACAGCAAGTGGTAGTCTATACTCTGCTGCTTTTTCTTTCAGTTGATTTATCGAGTGCAGGTGGTCCATGGTCGAGTAGCTTCTTCTAAAGCCAGCCTGTTCACGTGGCTGGTTTTCATCGAGTGTTTTTGTGATTCGGTTGGTGATGATCTTTGTGAAAAGTTTATATACACAGTTGAGTAGGCTTATAGGCCTATAGTTGTTGAGGTCTTTCGGGTTTCCTTTTTTATATAAAAGCATTATGATAGCAGTATTCCAATCGTCTGGGACTTTACTGTGTTTTAGACACAGGTTGAAGAGGACGGCCAGTTTCCTATTGATGGTTTTGCCTGCTTTTCGGAGTAGGTCGATGGTGATGTTGTCTGGTCCAGGGGCAGTTCCTTTCTTTGTCTGTTTAATGGCTTCCTTCACCTCCCACGGGGTTACTTTTGGGAAGTCCTCTAGTTGTTTGCCCGTGTCTTGCGTATCTTGCTCATTGTTTTGCAGTCCTTGTTTGGACGAATAAAGTTTTTGGTAGAATTCTTTGGCGCGTTCGACAATCCTGTCTCTGTCTGTTGTTAGGTTTCCGTTTTCCTCGAGTATGCTAGTTATTTGCCTTCGTCCCGAGTTGAGGAGTTTGTTTATAGCTTTGAAGCCTCGACCTTTTTCAAGAGTTGATTCAATGACTGCCGTTGTGTATCTCCTTCTGTCTTCTCTTCGCTTCTTCTTGATTAATTTGTTTAGTTCAGCCTCTTCAATTTTCTCCCTCGTTGTTGTTGGTGGCTTGAGGTTTCTGCGTTTTTCCATGAGATTTTTAGTCTCATCCGAGATTTTGCTAATGGGTTGTTTGCCCATTGGCTTGAATGTAGAGGCTACTTCAATTATTGACGTTGTCATTTTGCTGCTTAGTTCGTTGATGTTGGTGCTGTCTTGTTCAGTAAGAATTCTGAATCTGTTCTTCAATTCGAGCTTGAAAGATTGAACGTGCTCTTTTGGTATGTTTAGAGGCTGCGGTTTTGTATGGAAAGGTAGTTGCGGAGCCCTTGAGAGAGGGGGAGACTAATTTATGATATTGAACAGACCTGCGTCGCGAGATGAATGAGGGTCAAGGTTTGGGGGTTTTCCGGAAAGGTCGAGATAACAGGAAAAAGAAAGAAAGGAAGTCAATTACAAGAGATACAGTGTTGATACCAAGGGCTTAAATAGGAAGAATTTTCGTAACAAGCAGGCAGAGTAAAATTTGGGTTTGGAGAAGAGACTCGTTGCCAGCTCTTTCTCGTGTTAGACGCTGCCCTTAGTAACCGTCAACCACTGCTACCATTCAGTAGACTACCGTTCGTGACATGAGAGACCAGTCGTCATTTTGACTTAGATGATAATCGGCTTCCTCTCTTTTCAACTGCGAATAGGCATTTCCCGTCTCCAGAGATATTGATAATCAATATTCTAAATAAAACGTATAAACGAAATTCCGTCTTGTTGCCTTCTTTTACTGACCCAGAACCACGGCTGGTTTAGTATAGTTTGTGGGGACAGCACCACAGGAACGCCCACTTTAGTATTTTGTTTTTTTATTTGATAGTTTGGCATTAAAAGAGTATTTGAGACTTTTAGCCATAGCTAAAAGAAGAGAAAATTTAGCCAATTGGAGCCACTCTTTGAAGCACTTTTAGTCAGAAAAATCAAATTTGAGTTGTCAACACTAGCTCAATAATGTAATTTGGTATTTGTGACAACCCTGCTTGATCCTCAGCTGTCTGTGTGGTCTTTTGTTCTATCTAAACTGAATCAAGGTTGGAGCCAAATACGCTCTTAACCATCAACATATAATCAAGTAACGTTACAGGAGCCAAATGCATCCTGTTTGAGAATCACTGCTTTTGAATGACCTTTAATTCAAAACGGCCTTTGCTCTCACTATTAGTTTTTCCATTCTCTTGTTTCTATTCAATGTTTTTGCTTTTCACAAGAAGAGTTCTTGCCTTCTTCATTAGAAACATGTTCCCTAGTTGGTATGATGCTCCATCAAGTATTTGATTAAGCACAGTGATGGCAAACCTTTTTAGCTCAGTGTATAGAAATTTTAAAGTTTTGACTAATATTATTGGATTTTACTGTTAGGTAAATGCTTATAGAAATTCAATTTTTTTTTCACTGATCATGGCCCCAACAAAAGGCAAGAGAAGTAATTTATTCCTGGATAATTCCTTCTTCAAATTGATCACTCTCAACAGAAAATTGGATGAAAGGTTTTATTGAGTGACTAACTAGAACTTTACGTATGATTTTATGCTGCTAAACTGTAGGATTACACTTTCTATATTAAACAGATAATAATATTAATATTCATTTGACTTTCAAAGTCAATTTACCTGAAATTACCTTGATTTTATTATTATTCAGTACACTTCGACGTTGAGTAAAACATTATTTTTTAATTATTTAAAAAAAAATTTTAGTTTCATTTTCTTTCAATGTCCTTTGACTTATATCGGCATTCATTCATCTATTTTATTGTTTCTATTAAATGAAGTTTCTTCTGCAACAGTGCAAGGATGTTGCTAGGATTCTTTTTTAACGAAATGTTAATTTTATGGAATTTATGGAACATGACAATGAGAAGAATTAAATGTAAAAATGCTCTAGGTCCTACAATCACCTAAGTATCTGTTTGAGGGTAAAATGACCAGCAACACAATTTTTGCATTATTTTAAAATGTATCCTAATTCCATACTGTGTGAGAGCCCACAATATAGTTTCAATAGTGAAGGGGTATGAAGTTAGTGCTTGCTGTAAACATCTCCTTCCCCTGGTTGGTACCATAGTGACAATTTGGAAAAAAATCCTCTAGATTGCTGGAAAATGCTTTTAAGAAACATTATTAAGTTATGTTTTGACATTCATTGATATCAGAGATTGGAGGTTATTTCAGACATGATGAATTGCATCATGTTCATTATATCTTTCAATTTTTCAAGTGCAATTTTTCTTCAATATAAATGGCTCCTTAAAATTATAAATGAAAAAATAAAACTGCAATATAAACTATGCCAATCAGAAAGTCAGATTTATTAAATTCACCAAATGTGGAGAACCTGTTCTCATGAAGTGCAATGAACTCATTTCCAACTTCTGGAGGGTCAAGATTGTCCGTTAATTCCATGTAGCTGCTCAATTTAGACAGAATTGAACTTCTGTGACATACTCGATAATCATATCCTAACCATAACCATGTCTTATTTGTACTTGCCAGTGACTATGATTGCTCTAGTGATGCAATCGTGGCAGGAATCATGAGTAGAAGTTATCAAATCAGAATCGTGTTTGGGGTGAATAACTTTTAATCCTTTTGTACTCCTTACAACTGTTCATAGACATTACTGAAGCAAACTGTTTTGACTCCTTGAATTATTGTTTTCAAGAAGCATCGCTTCACACTCCTCTAAATGTCTGAACATTTAAGTCAGCAAGCTGTTATCCATTAAAAGTTTCCATCATCTCTAATGGAAAACCCATGGCAATGGTTAACCTAGGCTTATTGCTGGATAGTCAGAATTTGAGAAATAGCACCTGATTTTTCCCAGCATGTTGCTTGCGTCAATGTACAGTTGCCCCCTGCTGTTGAACAAAGGTAGCTGCATTTGAATTAGTATATCTGTTATTTCAGAGACTATTGTGTCACTTTTTATATCTGTCAGTTTGTAAAAAAACCTAGAAAGTCTTCTTGGCTCCTTGTTTGGAATGTCTGCATATTTATCATGTATAAGGAAAAAAAAATTTCCCTTACCTCTATCTATTTTTTGAAAATATTCTTAAACTTGATTGCCACAATTGCCAACAGTTCGGTTTGATAATCCAGAGGAGTGTTGAAAACTTTTTTTGCATGTAATTTCAATTACTGGATAACGTTGTTGTCTTCTATAATTTTAATGAAGTATTTCTCTTCCTTTTGTCTTTCTCTCTCAGCCATGTTATTCCCCCAATTCAACTGGATCACCAGATCTTGAAATAATGCCAGAATGGAAGCAACTTTTGAAACTGAATAAGAATGAACACACAACAGGCTGAGAATGACATAACATTTCTCATTCACAAGAAATTTCTTTACAGAGTTGAAACATTCCCTTACATTTGAAGAGATCAACATCAAAAATAAGATAGGATTAATCTGCACTTCTGTTAATAAATCAGATTCTTGAAATCATTTAAAAAATCTTTGATTAATTAAAAAGAAGTATATGTATTGTTCTGAAAGACAATTATTTGCTTTGGTTCTTTTCTCTTTTTTGATAGAGAGGATTAAAATGATGGATAAAGAGTTATATATAAAGTCCTTACCTGAAAAGAATACCTCTTTTTCAAAATAATGTTGGTGTATGTTGGGGAGGGGGACTATGCCCACCTTTCCCTGACATCATGGTCTCTGATGATGCCATAGTAAATAATAAGCAATTTTGAATCTGTGGGTGCCTTATTTTCCATCGGTTGATCAAAAATGAATTATACAGCCAATTTTCAATAAAAATGTTTATAAAATGCCCCCAAAAAAGCCCTTTTTTTCTGTAAGTGGAATGGAGTGCTTTTTTTAAAATGGTGGGATGGTGGATAGCCTCATTAAATATTTCCATTAAACCAACTGGAGTTAGTAGAAAAATCCATCTTCAATTTCCTATAAAATTAAAGCGAATTTACTCTGTCAAAGTATTTGAAAACTTTGATCCAAAATTTCCATGCATTATATTATAAAAATAAACTCCTGTATCATATTGAAATATAGCGCAAAAAGAGCTCTATCCAATGACGTTTGTTCCGTTTCTGTACTATGAGTTGGGAAATTCTCCCCAACCTTAGAAATCAGAGTATTTCAGGCTTTGCAGTTTTGTTCATCATGGTGAAAAAGAGTGACTCCACAGAAGGTGCTGAATGAGTTTGAATAGCCTTGTAGTGAAAGGCCTTTGCCTTAACGATAATAATTCAGTTTTTATTTCAACACTGATTCTTACTAAAAAAAAAATGTGCTTATTGAAAGTACTGAGAATATTTGCAAAAATTCTTAGAAATAGAAAGTAAAACTAGAAATTTTATGCATTAGCAAGGGGAGGTAATCCTTATTCAAATATAGCTAAGATTAATCCTCTAAATACTTGGTCTACTTCGACTGAGGAGAGGAAATATGAGACCAGACCAACCAAGTAAAATATATAGGTTATGGTACACATTGTCATTATTATTATTATTATTATTATAATTATTATTATTAGTGATTTCAGGGTTTTTTTACAAATGTATTTATACATTTTTTAGGAGGTTTATATTTTAAAACTTTCAAACTGACACAGCACTTGCCTCAAAACAGTACAAATTTATATTTTTGTTTTTCTTTGAGAGGGGAGTGGAATTGTAGACCCTCCATCCCTGAAAGAGTAACCATTGCAAAGAGGGGCACGTCATGTAAAATGGCAAAATCAAACCCAGCTCTTTCCTACAAGAATGAATCGGCTGTTTCAGATTAGTGACAACTGGGATGATAATTCATGGTGTTACTCTTGCCTCTAAAACATATTCTCTTCATAAGATATCTCGAATTTTAAAATTTTTTGGATCTGCCCTAAAAATTAAGCAACTCTTTCTTACTCCATTTCCTTACTCTCACAAAATTTAATTGAAATTCATTCAGTACTTTCTGGAATATTGTGTATGGACAGACATATGTTTCATTAGACAAAACTCTATGAAAAATATTTAGGCAGTCATGTTGATGTCACATCCTCTGATGTTGTCATCCAAGGCAGCCAACTCTTTGCTTAGTCCACCATAATCTCCAGTGTCTTGATCGATGCATTTCAATTGGAATTGGGTTTTGCAGCTAACAATCTTTTATCAACATCAGAATCTAAAAACTATCTTTAAAAAAGCAAAGCTTCTTGTAGATGTGTATTTGTTGCAATAGTCATTGAAAATATTACAAAGCAAGTGAATTGCTTTTTATTCCTGTTGTTGAAAGTTTTTTTTTAAAAATGCTGAACTTCGAAAAAAAAATTGAAAATGCTTACATGTTTGTCAACCATTGATGGTAAAGAAACAGAAGGGGGACAAAACTGCTTTCTTGAAAATCTCTCAAACTTTTTACAAATTTCATTTAATTTGAATAATTCATTGAAAAAAAGAGAAATTTTAAGTGGAAAAAGTCAATAAATTTGTAATATAGTGTGTTTATCATATGCAAATATATTTATTCACCTGATCTCGTATATCTTGTTGATTATTGTAGAAGTTTTCAATAAAACAATTAAACCTTTTAAAATGAAAAATTTCCTCTTTGAGGGAAAAATTCTCCAAAAGAACAAAACTCAGAAATAATCGGCATAATTTTCATTCATTTATTTTTTTCAATTCTCGAAGAAAAAATTTTAAAATTTAATTGAAAAAAAGATTGATTATGATAATTGTTTATTTCTTGATTTTGAAGATTTTGATTAAATATTGTCCATCAATTTTGAGAGAAACAAATATTTTATTTCTTGAAACAAAAATTTTGGAAAGTTCTTCCGATTTCTTCTCAAATTTGCACAGTTCTTTTCCCTTCAAAAAAATTCCGTCAGTATTACAAAAATAAAGATGACTGAACTCATCCCCACAAAAATCTGTAATTTTTCTCCCAGTTTCCACCAGTAAAGACTCAGTTTCATTGATTAGATTAAATAAAGATACTGTAGATGAATCTATTCTTATGTTCCAAAGATTCCCAGTCGAGAGATCAGCACGAATGAGGGGCCAAGAAAACTGATCCCATGATTCCCCAATTTTGATAGTTTTTACATGCTCACCTTCTATTGTGAAGCAATCAACTTGAAGATTCATATCGCAAGCAAAAATAGCTTTGTTCATTCCACACACTGAACAAAATGGCTTATCTGTGTCAATGATTTTTTTTGTTTTTAAAAATGGAGTAGATTCTCTCCTTTCCAAGAAAATCATTTGTTTCACTGCACCACAAACGACAAAAACGTCAGGGGAAATCGAGCACATGTCTTTGGGTGAGAAATTGTTTGTTCCATCAAACAAAGTACATTCATAAATGAATTCTCCACTTTCAGTGTATTCAATTATCGATGAGTTGCTGTAATCACAAAGGAAGACGTTACCATCTTCATCGCTGACATTAATTGAAGAAATATCTGAGTTCCATCCATGCACATTCCATTGATTATACAATTGCAAATGCTCCGTAGGCAGTTTTTGTATTGAGAAATACACCAAACCAATATTTTCTGTTTTGAGGTTTTCCAAGGCTTTTAGCCACCAATCAGCGAAAATGATGTCAAAATCACACCTCTCTTCTGATGGAATCGATTTGTTAAGCTGAGATGACAGTTTTGTTTCCAATGATTTCAAACTGCAAATAACATCCACATCTTGTTGGGAGTCACTCAGTAAAGTATGTAAACTGATGCGCCAGGTTTCTAATTGCTTCAATATTTTTTCATTTTCTTCCAATAAATGGTACCACTTCTCAACCTGCATGGCTGTCTCTTTTCTGATCTCTTCACACAACTCTTCTGTTTTCTGTCTGGCATTCTTCATCATTTCCTCAAAATTTTGCCATAATTGCTCACATTTTGCCTTGGAATTTAAATTAAGTTCCTCAATATAATTTCTTGTCCTTTCATTCACACTTTTTAGACTCCTCTCAAGATTATTTATTTGTTCAGCCCAGATGGGGCCTTGAGATTTTTGCTTCAAAGTTTCCTCCCTAACAGACAATCGGTTGGATGAACAGCGAGGAGAATTAGTCAAGTGATTTTGGTAACATTTGTAGCAAAGACAAATGTTACATATCTTACAATATGAGTTCTTTGCCTTTTGGTGCAAAGAACAAAAGTCTTTTATCTCTGCCTTTATCACTTCACCTTTCACTGTTTCATTCAAGTCGCTTGCATTGTGTTCAGGGTGAAGTTTTTTGTGAAAACTGCTGCAACCGGTACAGAAGAGTTTCTGGCAGTCGTGGCACCAATTTTTTGCGACGGATTCAATTCCATCCTCTGAACACAAGTCGCATCCCGAATTGATTGATTCCAATTGTTGACACCCCAAAGACTTGGACTGAAATGATGAGAGGCTCAATTCATCAAGTATCAGAGTCTCAGGGCATTTTGGACACGTGGCATTTTCATTCATCTCACCCTCAAAATGCTTTTCAAAACATGGGCGGCAGAAGGAATGAAGACATGACAATGTCTTTGATTCCAATTTTAATTCGCCATGGCAACTATTGCAACTCTCATATGAAGCCATTTTAATCTTCCAGCTGACACACGATAACCAAAAATCGGTCTGAAAAAAAAAGAAAAATCATTTTGTGAAAAATTTTCATAGAATAAAAGAACATTAAAAAAAACAAAAAAGAAAACAAAATTAATAGGAAGCGTAAAAATTACAAATAAAAGTTAAGGTAGATTCTGAAATGGTAAGAGAAACAAAAATATGAAAAATTGACTTCCTGAAAAAATAGTTTTCCTTGAAAAGCAAAAAAAAAATCCATAAGGGAGTGTTTTAGGGAGGGGGGTTATAAGAGCGTGAGGAAACGAGAGTGAGAGCGAAAGTGAGGAATTAGACGAAGAAGGGGTAAAGACAGATAAAACATCCAAGGGAGTTGGTAAAATGAGAAAGAGACGATGTTATTGAGAGGGAAACAGACAATAAGACAGAGACGGGGGAGAAAGGTCTTGAAGATGGTGTTAAAATCAATCTTAAAGCCGTAAAAGGAAGAAATGAAAAGAGGAATAATTAATTTAAAACTTCAGGAAGTTCTAGAGATTATAGAGTACTAAACAAAACAAAAAACGGAATGCAGAAAGAAGTAAGTCAAATAAGATTAGTATTGATATATTTTAGTAAAACATTTGTAATGGTTATGCATTTTTAAAAATATTTTTTAAAAGACTGGTAATTTCGTTTAAAAGCATAACGAATAGCGTGTTGGAGAAAGAGAAAGCATGCTAAGAAAGAGGGGGCAAATTGTGAGAGAGAAAAAGAAAGAAAGAATTGATGAGATATATGTAGAGAAAGTGGGAAAGGGTAATGGGGGGGATGTAGGTTAAAAGACAGAGGGGTATTAATAGAGAGAGGTCTAAAACTTCTCATTTTGCTGCCTTCGCAAATCGCTTTAAACTTTGCTTTTAATTAATCTTTTTCCAGATTAATTATCGTTTTTATTGATATATTTCATTTGTATGTAATGGTAATACGTTTTTAAAGATCTTGTAGGAATGTTCGCAGATGCCTGAGAAAAAAAAAAATTATTTCACGATGTTTGTGTGCGTGCGTGCGGATGGATGAGTGAGAGTATGAAGAATAATAAAAAGAGAGGATCTGATTGTGAGTGAGAGTGAAAGAATTAGTAAGAGAGGGGAGAGTTTTAAAGAGAATATGAGGAAAAGGCGGAGAAATAGAAAGAAAATAGGTGAGAATAAAGAGAGGGATAGAAAAAGGAAATGATCGTAACAGAGAGGAACAAGTTTCCTGTTGTATTTTTATGCCTTCACAATTGCCTTTATCATTTTTAGTATTGTTTCTTTTATTATCTTGTTGATAATCAGTATTATTACAAGTTACTCCACTATTCGAAAGTTGACCTTTCAAACAATATAACGCATCACTGCAAAACAAACACTAGATGCTACTTTCGGTTTTAGCCTTTATTCCGTGAAAACGAAGGAGTGGCGTAAAATGGAGGAAACCAGTAGTAGCTTTTTTTCCGTTATTGTCTTGAATTGACGAATTTCTAACCTTTTCTATTCCAAATCTTGGCTTTGGTATGGCACGGGGCCATATGGTATGATGAAATTTTGTTACGTCAATTTCTCAAAAAAATGCGGAACCTGCCTTGGAAATTAGCGTTCGAAATGTTTACTTCGGACCATTTTAAGTTTATAAAAATTTGCAATAAATGTGTGTACTTCTCTCCACTTGAGCATTTGGGAAGGTTGGAATATTTTGAAATTGATAAACTTTTTACTTACAGTTTATTCAGTTCTGATTTCACTCTCTTCAAAATTAACGATGAAAAAGCTTGTCGATTTTTGATGGTCAGACGTCGGCATCAAACTGAAGTAAATATCCAGCAGTCAACAGTAGAAGTAATAGAGTTCAGTCGTGACATCATAGGACGATGAGAAATTTCATTGGATCATCATAGCTTTGTCACCGGACCATTTGGTATTTCATTAGACAAGCGAGGGAGAAAAGTAACAGAGAAAAGACCAAGAGACAGTCAAGTGTGAGAGTTAGAGTTTTCGCAATATTCAATTCATATGACTTCTATCTATTCAACTCAAATAAAAATACACTTTCTATATTTACTTTATTAAACATGAAATGAAATTATGATCTCATACACATTTATATATCCTTTCCCCAGAGTCGCCAATTCGGAAAGACATTGAATCTTGGAGTGCCAATGCCATAACACTATTTGGCTCTGTTTGGCTATGTGATTTACCAAGATTAAGTGTAATGCACATTCATGAGAAAATTATAATTTCCAAGTACCCTACGCAGACTTCAGCTACGACTTTCTTTACCTTATATAATTAGAGAAAAAGAAAAACATAATTCACCTTATCAAGTGGTGTATTGTCTCTAAAAATATAGTTTTTGATTTAAAGATATAATCAAACAACATTTTCCATCAGATATTATGTGAAAAATCGAAATTAAAATCTTTTTTTACATTCAAATTTATAAAAGAAATGGAGACGTGTTTAGTTTCACTATCGGACAATCATAATGAAACTTAACTCGTGTACTTCAATAATTCATAGAAAAGTTCTCAGAAGAAGGATTTCTAAATTCAAGATAAAATCTAACCGCATATTCATCACATATTATTGCAAAATCGAAATTAAAATTTTTTATCCATTCAAATATTTCAAAAGATTGGTACATGTTTAATTTTACTATCGCCAATACCGAACGTTCAAAGGTTGGTCTTAAACTTACACGATTCACCTCATCAAGTGGTACATTGTTTCTAAAAATATAGTTTTTGATTTAAAGATATAATCAAACAACATTTTCCATCAGATATTATGTGAAAAATCGAAATTAAAATCTTTTTTTACATTCAAATTTATAAAAGAAATGGAGACGTGTTTAGTTTCACTATCGGACAATCATAATGAAACTTAACTCGTGTACTTCAATAATTCATAGAAAAGTTCTCAGAAGAAGGATTTCTAAATTCAAGATAAAATCTAACCGCATATTCATCACATATTATTGCAAAATCGAAATTAAAATTTTTTATCCATTCAAATATTTCAAAAGATTGGTACATGTTTAATTTTACTATCGCCAATACCGAACGTTCAAAGGTTGGTCTTAAACTTACACGATTCACCTCATCAAGTGGTACATTGTTTCTAAAAATATAGTTTTTGATTTAAAGATATAATCAAACAACATTTTCCATCAGATATTATGTGAAAAATCGAAATTAAAATCTTTTTTTACATTCAAATTTATAAAAGAAATGGAGACGTGTTTAGTTTCACTATCGGACAATCATAATGAAACTTAACTCGTGTACTTCAATAATTCATAGAAAAGCTCTAAAAGAAATGAGCATTGGGGGTGAGTTCTTTAGTTGATACGTGATGTGTGATGGATGTTAGGGAGAGAGAGATCTTTTGTCTCCCTCGTGGTTTGTTATGTAGTACGTGTGCGGTCCCGTATATGTGGAGGAGGAAAGGATGATGTTGAAAAAGTATGGAATGTGCGCCAAGTATGAGGTTGGGTGCGCATTGGAATTAAGTGAAAATTAAGAATGAAGTACATGAAAGGATAAAATAAATACGATCGATCGTGATAAGTGATGAGAAGAGAAGAGAGAGCGAAAGGTGGGAGCTTTCTTGTCTTGATAGTACTGGCGTCGATGTCGAAGCGGAGTTTGTCTGAACTGCTTGGATTCCGTACGGCAAGGATCATTCCAAGATAATACGTGGAATCCAGGTTCAGTGTGTGAGCCATACTACCAAATAAGTGAGTTAACTTGGGTGATCAGTGTGCGAACCATATTGCCAAGTGAGTTAACTTGGGGGCTATTCTCTGACGCTGACAGACTCTCGACGAACAGACCATGAAAGTCAGAGAACATGGAGTTTTATCCGTGCGTGTTTCCCGATGTAAAGAAGTTTAGGAAAGATTAGTGAAGGATAGTAAAAAAGCTTTGCCATTTCGTTGACGAGAGTAAGAGATGATACACCTTTGGAGCACGTGGTGAAGACGCGGTGGCTTAGAGAGGAAGCTGTGCGTATATGTGAGGCTCGATATCGGTGAAGTGAAATGGGCTAAGTTAGTACAGAGATAGGTCACGGGGGAAGAATGGTTAAGATTGGATCAGTCAGAGGGTTGGCGAAATGATAACGATCTTAGGGAGAAGGAAAGAGAGAGGAAGAGTAGCCGATCGCAAAGGCTGGAACCAGAGGCATGTCCAGCTAGGGCTCCGGGCGCCAATGAGTATTGGACCGTATGCATCCAGGGCTTCTATAGGGGTTGTCGTCGGAAGTGACGTTTTTTGATGTCTAGCTAAAAGGAAAATTTCGTATTTAATTCCTAACTAAAAGAATAGGGGGTGCTACACCCCTCTGTTTTCTATGACTTGAATAATCTTCCTGTCGTGGGTTTCAGTGAATGGCAAGATTCACTCGGCATTCATGAATCCAGGTGCTGTACATCGCCCCTAACTTTGCAGTTAGTAATGCCACTGATAATCCTGTCTTCATAATTATTCCTTGGTCTTTGAAATACCAAGCATTGTGGATTCAAAGTATTTCAGTTGCTTCCGTCTCATCAACTCACGTCTACAACCACAATTACACAGAGCTCCTACACTTCGCTTAAGCACTATCTTTCTCTTCTACCTAGCTACTAGCTGACACTATATATCCATTCTATCATGGATCCTATCTCATTTCATAATTACTTAGTAATTATTACTTTACTTCACACAATATAAAAAACACAATACCTACACTTTTAAAAGACTTCGTATGACCTTTGGGCCCATTTCAAAGGGAAAATTGACAGATATTTTAGTTGTAAAAAATTTTCTAAAATATTACTAATTTCATACAAATATATAACTTATTTTATTACTAAATATTAGTACAAATTCAGTTACAATAATGGGTTTCAATAATATTCCGTTGTTTAAGTTGTTAAGAATCTCGAATATTTAAAGGACTGATGAAAAACGTTTTAACGTCTTTTTTGTTAGTTTTCAGTCTCGAAATCAGGGATGAATAATATAATTTTAGAATCTAAAATTGGTTTTATCTTTCATTAAACCTTTTCAGCGCGCTATTTCATTGTGATTCAGTCACACTTTTTGCAACGGTGAAACAAAATATCTTTATCCATTAAAAAATGGATGAATGAAAAGGTTTTAATTTCATTTTTCCGTCATACGTAGGTTCTAAAAAGAATAATTTTTAATTATAAGGTATAATCCAGTAGTATATTCAACATAAAAATAAGATTAGAACTTTTTATTCATTTTACGAATTCATGTCGGTGAAAATAAAGACATAATTATACCTTTTAATCGAAAACTACACTTTTTAGAGACTTTGTATAGTTTTTTCAAACCAAGGACCAACAGATATTACTTTAATAGCTGTGATGTCCTGAAATGTTCCTTATTTCATATGGAAGTATTACTTATTTTATTATTTGAATTGAAAAAAATCTCCTTGTGGCATATGGTACAAAATCACGTATTCATGTATTTACCTATATAAGAATGAAGGTTCCTATATTATGTGGTGGAGATTGATAAATGGCTATTCGTTAGATGTGGCAAGAAGATGTTGGTGAAGACAAAGGATTTCGCCTCCATGTTGTTCGGTGTTAACGCCACACGCCCACGTCACTGGAAATGTGGAAAGGGGGAGATATATGGAGAGAATGCTTGCCAAGTACAAATGTGGACGCAGAGATTAGACAGGGTAAAAAAGACATACAGGTATTTAGATGAACAAATGAAATGTACACTTAATGCAAAACATTTATGACCAATGAAAAATGAAAATGGAACGCATATAATGAGGACATTAATACGATCGATCGTGTGAAGAGAAGAGGAGAGGCCTGTTTGGTTTAGAGGGTTATTCCTACACGTAAAAATGAAATATAGGAAAGAACAAGTATTCAAGGGACGTGTGATAAAAAGTGTCTTTTGTCATTTGTTTTATCTATTGAATGAAGCCTGATTAGTAGTGCATGTTTTGATAAGTGGTATAGTTGACCAAGCAGGCGGCTTGTTCAGACTAGGTGCAAGAAAGAGCTAAAAAGGGCGAAATAGTATCCGCAGTGTTTGCATTATGGTCCAAACTATATCAAGTGAAGTAGTTGCAGTATTTGCATTTAGTAGCGGTTAAGTTCTTTCGAATTCTCACATCAAGGAAGATAAGTGACAAAAAAACAATATATATATATATATATATATATATATATATATATATATATATATATATATATATGTATATAGTCACGATCAAAGAATATAAACTACGTTGGCTGCGAGTTTCGAGAGAAGGAAAGGAAGAAGGTAACCGTCTAAAAGACTGGGGCAAGTGAGCAATTGAACACGTATGTTCAGGGCTTTTATACGGGGTCTCCTTAGGCAGTAACGTTTCAGATATCGAGTCTAAAGAGGGGTTTCGTATCAAATTCTTGACTAAATGTATAGGGATCCACCTATTTTGAAGCTCTGTTTCTGGACCGGGGTGTTTGGTTACGATTTTAATTGTTAAAGCTAACTGCACAAAAGATAAGCTCCTAAAAATGTTGTGAAATGCTGTTATCAAATCATAACAGTGTAACAGTAATCGAGAAATGAAGGAAATACTGATAATGGCAGGCCAACCAAATTCACAATATATCAAGATCAGTGCCCTCTTTTCAGATGCAGACTAGGTTAGAGATAATCTCCAATAGTATATCAACAGTGATGTATATTTTATATTTTTCGTTTGTAAATGATGATACATGGATAATCTTAGTATAAAGGGTGTTTTCGATATTCCTACGTAATATTACACTTTCAAAAGTCTCTCTTGAGTTCATATTTTGACTTGGTATACAATATTTGATTTGAGACTTATGTTTTGCTAAGGGTGCCTTGCCTGTTCCTGCTCGTACAATTACAATCTGTTTTATTCATACTTTCTCTATTAGTATTTCTAATTATTCTATTTTTATGTTATTAATTCATTTAAACTATCGGTACAACTATATCTGATTTTCAGTCTGTTTTAGTTGAATATTTTACTCTGTGGATTGCTCTGGGGGAGTGTTTTTTTCTATTAATTGGATGTTAGTTTTCCCAAGTTGGTTTTTACTTGAAAGCTGAATGGCGGTATATATCAGATGATTTTCCTACCTTTACTTTTTTTTGGTCGCTTGTGGGAGATTGAATGTTCTATTGTTAGTTACGCTTTTTAATAATGCTGATCCATGACGCGTCTGTTCGCTGACGGTTATCATAAGTGTATAGCAACAGGCTTCGCTGATGGCTGAGTAGCAGACATAGTAGGAATTAAATGGAGGGGGGGTATATGTATTTCAATAAGAGGATGGGAAGTGAGAAGGCTGATGGTTGCAACTGACATTATAAATGTGACAGCTTTTATTATGTATATGATGTAATATAGTATTGACTTTGATTTCCACAGGCTGAAACAAACTTACATTGGATTTCTCACAAGGGTGTTTCAGTTTTGTTTATATCAGATAATAAATTATGTGCTCAAGTTTGATTTCGAATTATGTTTTAGATACCCTTTGGTTCTCCTTAACGACATTTTTCCGCTTCATGAGCTCAATAACAGGAAACTTAAACAATCTTTGCAGGAGACAATCTTTGGATCTAGATACCAAATCGAAGGAAAAAAAGAGAGAAAAATGCCTTTGTTTCTTAAAAGAAATTCCTACATAGCAATAATTACAGAAAATTTCAGGTGATTTGTAAATATTATTTCAAAGATTATTGTTTGTCTTTAGTAGAAAAAAATCAGCATATATCTTCTAAACTGCATTTTCATTTTTTTCTTTTGGTAACATCATTATGGGAACGGTAGTTTATAGAATGAGATGGAAATGCTAACTATACAAGTGCTCGATGATCAATATTTATTTCTATCAGTTTACGAAATTAGATGGAAGAGAATTTTCGTCTACTGACATCAGCAATTCAAGTTACCGACTTATCTAACATTTCTTCGGTGAAGTAAGAGCTGGGCAACTGCTCTAAACGGTAAACAGACGTTTCAGTCTGGACGTTTCAGTCAGAAACGTTTTGCCTACAGATACTTAGCCCGCGGATGTTTTGGTCTCGTTTTGTTTCAAAGACGAAAATGAATAACTTGATGTAATTTTAAATGAAACAGAATCTACATATATACACTCCAGTGTCACCTAATTGATTTGTATGTATGCTCGTCTGTTCACGTCAAAGAGTCACGGTGAGTTCGAGAGAATAATAATAATACTGGTTTTAAGTCCTTTTGTGTGTTCTGTCTTTCTGTCTATTGTTGTCTATTATCCCCTTGGCGCGGTCGACTGTAACCAGCATAATACACGAGTTTGCGTAAATTGCATGGATTAGGGTTGACCGAGCAGACGGGTAGGGGACGGTGTATAGCAGGGGCTGGCTGGAGAGAAGGATAGAGTGGAAGGTGGGAAATTAAAAGGGAAGAAAGGCGTTTGTTTGAAAACTCATTTTGTTACTGCTTAATCCAGGAAAAAATAAATAAAACAGAACTTTTGCGAGGTATAAAAAGGTAATCACAAACTACTCAAAATTGTTGAATTAAAAAATAGACGGGATCAATAATGTATGGATAAGTTATACGAATACGTATACGCGTGTAGTTCTGGGTAGAACATGGAATCAGACCAAAAACTGCTGGAATCATATTTCTTCATAAACAATGTCGAATTTGCATAATTATCCATGCTCGTGTTCTGTAAATTAAAAAGAAAACACATTTTATTGCTAATTTTTGGTTATTTATTTATTATTTATTATAAAAGGCGGATAAAATGAATTAAGATTTATTGGGTCATATGCCGATAGACGCCTTAGGAATGATCGAATTGGAAAGAACGGATTCGAACTATGCAACGGATGACATCACCTTGTACGTCTCATAAGCATAAAAAATGCGTTACGATTTTACGAAATTGATTACGATAAAATAAAATACGAAATTGGTACATACTTTACATTGCCAGCAATTGTTTATAGAACTCACATTGGATTATCTTTCATCAACTTTATTGATTCAAAGTTCCGAAAACATCAAATAAGATTTGGTTTTACGAAGTTTATCAATGAAATGAATTGTTAAGTTTTCAAAACAATTGTCAGTGGGGTAAAATATAAAACAACTTTTCATTTTATCTTGATTCATTGTCCTTTCCGATTCGATAAATTCTGGGGTGCCTCTTGTCAGTGTGGTCTAATTGGTCTACACACCTGTGTAAAAAAAAAAATAACGCCTATGCACGTTTGATCTTAACTGTAGCGTCAAAATTTGAAGTCATGTAAAAATTCTATCAAAAAATGAATATGGTCAGAATAAATTCTATCTATGACATCACTGAGGTTTTCCACTGGAAAACATCCAAAACAGAGTACAAAAACATCAAAAAATATTCAAAAAATCTAGAATAGTAATAAATCGATGAGAATTAGGCCCTAAATAAGTAAAAATAAAAAATGAAAAAAAAAAAAAAACAAATTGGAAAGGGTCCAGTGGAGTACAGATGCCAATTTTTTTAAAACAAGTCTATAGATAAAATGGTATGGCCAAGAGAGATGAGACAAGAAAAAACAAAACAAATAAACAAATACACAAAGACCCGCACATATAAGGGGAAAAAAGTAGAACTCTTCGCTATTTTTTATGTTTACGGTTGTTCAACTGTCTTTTATTTTGAGAGGAGTCAGTAAGATTTAAAGACTTTTTCGGACGATTAAGCTCCTTGTTTGTGCTGTTATCACAATGTTTCGGTCGTCAATTTGACGACCTTCTTCAGGTGTAATATCCGAATGTGATGGTGGTAAACAGAATATACCAATGGCAGCTACGTTACAATGGTTGGTTTAGGTGTTGTCGATTGCTTATTCTTTGCTCGAAAATCCTTTTCAGGAAAGAAAATCGTCAAATTTTTAATTCTCAACACAATCAATGTATTTTCTCAAAAGATTAACACTGGTGAGTAAGAAGTTTCCTTTACTCATTTGTTCGAGGTATAAGTCAGTGGTGCAAATGCAATCAACCAATAAAATATAAACAAATGATATTCAATTTTCAAAAATCTTAATATGATCAACTCATCTTTGTTGATTTACAATTGTTTTCCTAAAGATTTTTTATTTCTGAAAATGCAATCATATTCAAAAATCCAGTGCTATTTGTATTTCTTAGATGTAGTGGGGTTTTCGATTGATTTCTCTGTTATGAACTAAATACCTTTCGCCAAATCTAGAGAATTGTGAAAGTATCAGTTCTCGTTATTAGGTTATTTTTAAAATTAAATACCCCCAAAATGCCACCTTTTTTTTCTCTAGTTATGCATTTAAGAAGTTTAGTCTTAATTAAAGAAAATTGCAATAATAACTGTACATTGATACGTGTGATTGGAAGATGATATGAATTGATTATTTGTATAAAGTTATAAACATATTTAAAAACGTGAAATATGTGGGATATTTTTCCATTCATGAGAACTGTAGTTGATGATTATTTTGTGTTTTTCGAAAACTTTAGAGCCTATTCCAAGAAATCTGATAATTCATCCTAATTTATCATTCTAAAATTGACGACCAAAGTTCCCTATTTTCATTATTCGATGATTAACTTGGAATTGTTTGAACAATCTATAAAAAATTTCAAGACAGTACTACATCAATTATACAGAACGCATCCAAGGGACATCACTCCGATAAGCACAAATATGGAGAATAATTGTTTACAAATTTTTAAAGAATATCAATTTGTAACCCAAATGCTTGTTAATTGAATGAAGATTCAAATTCCTAAACTTATCTTGAAGTATGAACTTATTTTTCTTTAATAATCCGGTCTATGAGACATTAGTTATCTCCCTAAGGCGAGTTACTTTTTTAAAATTGAGTGTCCGTGTGTGTAGTAAATCGAGATTTACCTCCCTTAGACTACCTAGCTGTAGCCACCCCACCCCTTTTTTTGTGTATCGTTTTCATATTAAAAAAAAAAAAGAGATTTGGGGGCAGTACTTTTCATTGGGGACCCTGCCTGACCGTGTCTGGTTTTGCTTAAGGGGATATTTTTGTTTTACTAAATGGTAATATCTGCTTCCCACACCCTCGGAAAAATTTTTCGAATTTTCGAATGCAAGATTTTGTTACCTAATCCGTAGTCTAAATCATAATTCTAATATTGACTATAAATTGAAATCTTTTTTTTTTACACTCTACGTTGAGTTGGGAAAACATTAAGGTTTTTTCCCCATTATTTTTGCATATTTTCATTTGGAAATATTCTCGAGTATTGAATCTATCGAAAGTTATAAGATTCCACTTCAGATGGAATCGACTTCTACTTAATTTCTTACTTATAAAATCGGAAATATTTGTTATGTGCATTCATTTACGAGAACACAAAATACAACTTTCTTCTTATTAGACTAGAAAGTACTCAGCGAGTGCATACCTCTGACAAGGCCATTGTCACTATAAAGTGAATGAAAATCAATTCATGTATAGCTACAATGCAAGGGAGATTACTGGGGGGACCTGAACTTCAATCAATTCTCCGTCAGACCATTGTATACTCAATATCAAAATATCATCGAAATTCATCGAAAACAATGGTGGATATTGTATGGACAAACATGATCGAATGATTGTATGAAAAAAAAAAAATGTTTTAAGTAAAGAATTCCTGGATCTGCCCCTGAATTTATCGAATCTGGTCAAGTGGCTTACCCTTCCAGAAAATTTAATTAAAATTCATTGAAAATCTTGGTAGATATTGTGTATGGTGGACAAATAGCTACAATTCAGGATGGGTACATGGATTCACCCATAAATTCAATTAATTCTCCTGTAGCCCATTTCCCACCTTTGTTTCTTTTAGCGATATCGTGAGGATAGACAAACTGAAGAAATATCCTGTTATTTTTGTTTTTGTTTTTTTTTTTTAGTGTACGCAAGGTGGATCTTTTATTATTTTCCGAAAGCGCTTCTAGCAGTGGAAGCGACCTAGTCCGTACAATCAACATAATTATATTCTCTTGCAAAATTATTTCAAAGGTAGAATTATTTCGTAGACTCACGAATGTTAGCTTGTTTAGCGACGATCAGTCAAATCAGCAGAAATGATCCGATCCATTTTTGACTGCTCACTCGTATAACTTCGCCTTCGCAGAAGGTTACCCACAGATTTTGTAGTAGCACTACAATTTGGTTAAGTGGAGTACACTTAGAACATTTTGAAGTTACACGTGTAAATCGAATTTCGTTCAAAACATTGTTGATAATTTTGAAAAAAAAAATTTTTAAATGTAAATAACATAAGTAATATATTTGGTTTTTATTGTACCAATCTTCAACACGTCAACTTTTGAAATTTTCAGACTATTCTTTTTATGAAATATTGAATATAAGGAATTTCATTCAAACAGATAACTTTACTAATAGTCGAAGGGGAATAACTCAAGAAAGACAGATTCGCGAGAGTGAAGTTCAAATCTCATTGAATATTACTTTTTTATTGCTTCTTCATACTACTTACTCGCTGACAGTCGAAAGATACGCAGCCTAGAAACTCCAGATAGAAGCAACAACATGATGAAGAAAACATTAACTGAAAATTCGTAAAAACATTCAAACTCGTAAATCAATTGTAGTACCTCCCTTATCCGTGGAAGGTATGTTCCGAGCTCCCCTCCCAGAAAGTTTGCCTGTAACAACGGTTAGTATCGAACCCTACTAAAACCGTCACCCAAAACCGTCACTAAAGATGTTAACACAGGTTTCTTCAGTTTTCAAGCTGGCTTGGCTGGCTATATATATATGTATATATGAAGCGTACATGCAGCACCGAAGGAGCTAGAGGGGTGAAAATTTTAACAGTTACTGCTTATTTTATCCGGAAGAAACTTCTTTCTTTTTAGTTTTCGAAAATCTCCACCCCTAATAGGTGGTTCAATTTGCAATGCAGGTTTATGCTAAATTGACCAGACTTTTTTTAGTGACCACGGCCCAACAATTTTTTAGTTGATCACCCCTAACAGGGCACGTTACTAAAAGACGCTGGCCACGTAAAGGTTTCTACTGATTGACTAACCAATAAATACTGTCTCTCCCCACACGTAGATACCTATGATGAATTTGTAAATGAGACACTATAACAGATTAACACGAACGACTCATAATGAAATAAAACGATTATATCAAAATACACATACATACATACATACATACATACATACGTACGTACGTACGTACGTACGTACGTGTGTGTGTGTGTGTGTGTGTGTGTGTGTGCGCGCGCGCGTGTGTTTCTCCCGCGTTCCGATAAGGAGTCCGAAAGTCTACGTTGCCCATGGTTGGCTGACAATAGCTTTTCATCATAAAGACCAGGTTTGAGACTTTGTCAAAGTTTAATATTAGTATCCCTATTTCCAGACTTAAATCTATTGAACCAACGATGGACACTTCGCAGTGTGGTAGTGTTCACTCCGAATTCTTTGTTGACATGATCAGAAGCTTGAGTAGCATCATACCCTGATTTGAAAACGTTCTTGTAAACAAGTTTTCTCCTTCAACAGACACTACTGTTGTTCAGGGTTCTATCACCCTAAATAACGACAATTTATACAACTATTTACATTGTATTTACAAAGATGCAATTAAATCACTGAATCTTTCCACTTTTATTGTCTACAATGTAAAAAAAAAAAAAACATTTCATGTCTCGGTCTTCAGTACCAGACAACTGAAATTCGAAACCTGACGCACCGTACGAATAACTCAACATTGTACGGTATTTGGTATAAGCAGCATTATTTGAAACAATCAGAGAGTACAATTGAGTACTATTACTGAAGTTATAAGATGAAGTATGTCCAAGAGACTTCAGCACTCAGTTCTATTATCTTGTTAAGCTATAATCATTCTTTTGAGATAAGATATAAAAATCAAAGTAAATGCACCAACCCATATTTGAAGACCACTGCATGCAACATGCACCAAAGGAAAGCCGGGGTGTTACAGACAAAACGTCGTGCTGAAAACAATAAAGAATGTGATACTAGACCGAATAATGTGTGGAACAATCAATTTCTTCAACTTTTGTATCGTTATGTCAATACTACATGAAGCTACTTGTGCCATAGTACTGACTTTGGCAAATACTAATTGTGACACGTGCTAGTTGTGACAAGTAATAATTGTGATTCAGTAATAGTTGTGACAAGTACTTATTGTGACAAGTACTGGTTGTTACATAGCTCTAACCATAACAAGTACCAATTGTGACTGGTACTAATTTTAACGCAGTACTAGTTGTGACATGTAGTAATTGTGACACAGCATTAGTTGTGAGAAGTACTGATTGTAAAAGTAACCAAGGCTGACGGAGGGATTCATGTGCCCTAAACTAGACTTAAAATTCGTGCAAATTCGTGCCCAACTAATTGTTGGAGCCTGGAATAATTACCCAAACAACATTCCCACAAAGTCTATAAAAAGATATCGAAAACAAGGTGGTTTAGTTCAAGATACCCTCGGACACAGACGGCAGGATAGCAGATTGAATATGGGGCTCGATTTGGGATTCCAAAGGCGTTTCCGAATGACAACTAAAGAATGACGTAGAGTACAATGGCTGGTACCTTGTACACAACCAGGATAAGGACAATCGTTCGAATAAATCTATGCACAATTATAATTACTCATCTTAGAAATTCAGACGCAAATAAATCTTAGTTTAGTCAGAGTTCCCAATTCCACGAAAAATTGATTTTTAAGATATAAGAAAATGCAATCGAATCTCCAAATCTTCAGTGATCAGGGCCCGATTGCATTAAACTTGGTAGAATTACAATTTTATGAGACTGCGTTTTTCTTCCTTGGTGATCAGACAATGGACATTTGGTAACAATTACGCTACGATGACCCCCAAAAGTAAATGCCTATGATTATTCATCAAGTCCAACTTAATATAACACAAGGCCAACAATGGAGGGACACTTATGAAGATCAAACTCGCGAATCATAACACCTAAAAGTCGAGCTTACTAACTGTCACGCCACCTATTCAACGCAATATTACCACGGTGGATGAGCTTGTATTGACGATTGCTTGATGAGACAAAAGGTTTTTATTTATGCGTAATAAAAAAAAAACTATTTGCGGGTATTCTTGGAAAAAAATATGATTAACCAACGTGCACTGCTTTTAGAGATTTAAAAAGATACTGACAAAAAGAAAGAAAGAAAATTGGAAACATAAAGTAAATAAAACCCACCTATATCTATATGCTCCTCCTACTCTGATTTTCTGATTGTGACGATCCATTTGATTTATTTATATCTAATAATAAGGAAGCCATCAAATCACTTTTGCTAGTAACAGTTACAGGCATCCGAGAAAAAACCAAAATACTTTTGTAGGTAAGTATCAGTTCTTTTTACATTTTTTTTCTTTTTGACATTGATATTCATTTTTTCTTTCACACTTTTGATAAGTAAAATAGTAGTAGTACCTACTTGATTAGTAAGCAGTGATTTATTTTTCGGACAATCGAACTCATTCTTTTCGAAGATAAATAAAAATGTTAATGATTGGAACCTGGATAATTCTAAGTAAAATATCTTTCTGATCGTCCCTATTGTGTGATTCATAATTTTGAGAAGGGGGATTAAGTTTTAAAGAGCTTTTCAAGCAAATGAACTCATTCTCTCTGTAAATGAATATGTTGAATGAAATTCGGGCGAGATAATTTGTTTCTGTTTGTTTTCATTCTGAGATCACATTAGGTCTGTACTGACTGTGAAAATATTGCCTTCAATTGTCCAGATAGTATTCATGTGAGTTTTTATTTATCTATTTACTGATTACTAAGATTTTTGTACAATATTCCGAATTCCCAAAATGAGTACTGTTTGTTTAATGGGGTACCGAATCATAACAAAGGAAAATCAGATGTGTTATTTCGCGTTTTCCTGGTATGATAAAAATGAAGAGACACAGGAACACATACAGAAATTGAACAAAAGAAGTCTGTACACTAAACCAGGGCCGACGGAAGAATTTCATGTGCCCCAGACTAGATTTGAGATTTGCTCCCTCTGTTGTATTCTGTCGGCTATTTTCTTTCGATTTGGAGTGCGCCCCTTGGACTTTTGCGTGCCTGGCGTCACTGCACTTAACCAAACAACAATATTATTAATTAGTAACAGTTATGAATATTTATTTATCAGTGTATGCCGATTAGGAGAAGACCAAGTTTTGGATTTTAAAAAAGACCATTTTTTCAGACGACTAAACTTACATAATTAATTGCATCTGTGTAAAAGACATTTTATGTAGAGATGTTATTCTTATATTCAACTAGCAGAGTACCCGTAAAAAATGACGCGATTACTTACGTACAGACTTGCACTCCTGCCGGGGATCAAAGCATCGCTCCTCGGTCCTCTGCTTAAAATCAGTTTCGGATGTATGCGCTCATTGAAAAACATTACACTAATATATAAACGTTTTTTCACCAAGAAGCTCTTCCCTGAAGAAGCCATACTTTATTAGAGAACATATTTCGTCCGTTAACCGGGAAGCAAATCAAACAGCCAACCATGTGAATGAATAAAGAAATGAGCGTCGTGCGGGACTTGGACCAGTGTCCATCAGGAAGCAGTCTTAAAGCTATTCTGCTTTACTGACAGAGCTAACAAAACTCTTGCTCCACAGGAGTTCGAAATAAACAGCTAAACTTAATTACGAAGACTTTTCCTTTATAGATGTTATTGTTATGTTTAACTAGCCTAGTCCCTTAGAGCAAAAAGGATAGTGCGGCCATATTCTAGGAATATTGGACGTCACGTATGACTCTTATTATAAGCAAACTGATGTGTTTTTTGTGAAAATCTAATGCTTAAAGGGTTTGGAAAAAATGTATCCTTTTTTTTTTTTTTTAAAGTCACGCCCAAGGTGAAAAAAGGGACGAGAACACCCTCTCCCCCATGAGATTTCACCTATAAATACGACAGATAGAACGAAATTATGCATGAATCTACTCCAAAAATTGCAATAACTTCTTCTGTATTCCACGGGATTTCATTGAAATTCATTGACGACTTTCATAGATATTGTGTGCACAGACACAAAACTTTGGATATTTCTGTACATACAATATCTCCAAAGGTCTTCAATGAATTTTAATGTAATTCTTTGGGATTGTGTATTATGGACTATGAAAGAAGTTATTAAATTTTTTGATCTACGCGTAATTACCTTCTCTCTTTTGCAGTTATATGTCCACAGCATATATTATCGCCAATATTACATTCTGTCTCCAAAAGTTCTCAAAATGGTGGACTATAGACTACGGAAGGCGTGATTGAATTTTGGGGCCGATCTTTGCATAATTACCACCCCGTCTGTTGGTAACAATAAGCGATAAACAATGACGGAGTTATGAGCTAAAGAGGCTCTTTTGGGAGTTTTTTCCTACACTTGTAGGTCAAAAATCATAGATGAGAAATTTCCTGCCGAAATCAACAGTGTTATTTCTCATTTCTAATCATAGATCGCACTTGCTAGCAAATTTCTACCCGAGTCACAAAAAGTCACAAGTTTTTTCTCTTAAGAACAAAAGAAGCTTATTTGGGGCTTTTTTGTCTCTTTTTTTTTTTTTTTTTTTGCCTCGAACTCCTACTCGAGAAGATTCTAGCAATAATCAATGATGCTATATCATTTTAAATCATAGATCACACTTACTGACAAATTTTCAGTTAAAAATGATTATATGTATTACAATTAGGGTCAAACAGCTCATTTAAAGAGCGTTCTGTCCCGTTTTCACCCAGGACCGAGATAGTTAAAAAAAATTGAATACTTTTTTTCCTAATCCTTAGGCACTAGGCTTTCACAAAACATATCAGCTTGCTTGTTATAGAAGATGGACACGATTTTGAAAAAGTTAATACACTGGGAGTATGTTGTACAACAATATCACTTAAAAATTGGTTTTAAAGCAACGAAAATTAGATCAAAAGATTACAGGACAAAAAAAATGTTTACTCAATGAAAAAAATAATAAAAACACCGGATAAATAAAGGTTACAAAACACTGCAACATGTAAAATTTAATGATTTAATTCAAAATACCGTATTTGATGGCCTATAAGTCCCTCCTGCCCTTATTTCAGCGGGAAATATTGAGAAAAAAAAATCGTATTCCCCTTGATTCTCCTCATTTCTTCAAATTCCCCTTCACGTTCTGGCCAGTGTGGGTCTGGATAACAAAGGTTACCCTCATCTTTTGAGCCACTTTTGGAAAACATTTGTGGAGGAGAGGGGGGGGGTCTTATATGTCGTAAAATACGAATAAGTAAACTAAGATTATCATCAAAGATACCTTGGAAAATGCAATCAATTTTATTTACCTATCTATTTACCTTCGTGGTTTCTGTATGTCTGCAGCTTAATGGATGGATGATAGATTTCCTGACCCACGGCCTCTCAGAGGGATTATATCAGAGGGTACAAAATTTCTGTCGTTCCCTTTTCTCGTCTCCGTTAGTCATCCTGTTTTTTTTTGTCTTTTTTTTTGGGGGGGGGGGGGGGCTCAGATCTCAGGAAATTCCCAGACCCCTTTGTCTCCTGGGCCCTTTTGAATTTCTGGGTCCGGGTAAACCTTGAACCCACATCTCATAGGCCCTGAAAAGACAATCATTGGGTGACAGACTATGATTATTCATGTCTGGAATTCTTAGTTGAGACGTTGTCAGTGTTTACACAAAGGCATTGCCGGGGGGGGGGCACCAATGGAGTGGGAGATACCCATCAAGTAAAAAATATTTTACAGGATTAAATAGGTTGATATTCATTTTTTGTTGGTCTTTTCTTCACAACTTTAGTAGGTAGAATGCCCCCGACCGTTTAAATAAGTAGCGTGAATGGGAATGAAAAAGTGGCTTCTGGGGAGAATTGAATTCCCAATCCATAGCTTCGAGGACTCGTCTTTCATGGACAAAACCTTAACTAATTCAGCTATGAAAGCCTATGGCTAAGCGAGGCACAAATCTACAGCTTCTCTACACCAAAACACAAAGTCTTTTGTTTTTACCATATAGCAATAGTTTTAAAGTACTTACATTCATGAATGAAGCATCAATAATATCAATCTTGTCACTATCGAAGTCCATTCGCTTTCATTGGTCAATTTGCCAAAAATTGACCAATCACGAGATGGATTTTCAGAATGCAAAAATTTGAATAAAGCAGACGCCTTAAACGGGTTATCTTTGTTCGTTTTTTGTTACGTTACAGGATTATAAATTTTTGAATTAATAAGAGGGTAGAAAGAGTGGAGAGGAAAGAAGGTTTGGTAGTTTAATAAGAGGGTAGGAAGGGGGAAGGCTGTGACAGAAGTTAGGTAGTTTGCTGAGGGGTAGAAAAATTTTCTCTCATGAAACTAATCCATGTTTTCATTACATTTAGATAAAATCATGAATGGGTAACGCAAATTGGAAGGGATAAGGGATATAATGAGAAGATATAACCATAGAGCAAGAGAAGAACAGAGGCATGAGATAATACATAATCTTAGTTATTAACATCCATGGAATTTTTGCCGGTACGGCTAGTTTTCATTATTAATTTTATGACTATTTTTCTTCATTTTATTGTTGCTTTTTATTTGAATTTTCTTGGTCGAATATTCTCGAACAGTTAGGGTGAAGTAGTTTGAAGTCGGAATAAAGAAGTACTTTTCGACATGGTTTAAATTCGCATCACATATCCCGCTACATATATTAAAACTCGGAGGGTTTTCGATGAAGAAAGTTGTGCTAAAAAGCAACAAAAGATGAAGAAAAACACAAGCCAAAAATTAATAATGACAAGTATTCGAAGGGAAATTATGAATCATCACCACCCATACATGCTGTGTTGAGAATGATCAATTGAAAAGTTGAAAAAAGAGGTGATCAATGAATAAGTTACTTCTTTCACCTTTTGTTGGGCTGTGATCACAAAAAAAGTCTTGAATTTATAACTTATAACTTATAATTTATTACTTATTGAGGGTGTGTTGTGCAAAATTTCAAGTTTCCACTATGAACTGTAGGGGCTCGACGAAGTCCGGGTAAACTCATTGATAGATATAAAGATTAGAACATATGAATAACTTGAACCCAGCAACAGTGATGAAACCAGTTAGTTGCAGGTAGCGGTGATTAAAATACGTACTTCATGTCAAAATTCATGTTATTCAAGACTATTGCTATGTTATAAAAGCAAGACATTATACACGAAAGGGTGAGAACAATATCACCTTCTGGAAGAAATAAGCGGACCCTGCAACTGAGGGACTGGTGGAGCCTTTGGTGTGCTTTTTATCTGAGGAACTCTGGACATCTAATAAAATCTATAAAATAAAGAAAGGCCACCGTTGAACCTAGCGCCATCACCTAGATTATCCTAGATATTTTTTGAAATTCACCCAAAATATCGCCAAATTCATCATAAACAAATAGAATCAAAACAAACGAATTAGTGATACCTCACCAAGAGGTCACTTTTTGATAACATGTATCAGTTGTGGTGGGTAGAAAGTAACTTTAAAGAGAACAGAATTCCTCGGGTAAAAAAAAAACGCTTAGATGAATTAAGCCAAGACGAGATAATTGAAAATGGCGAATATCACTTCAATGAGGAGGTTTCCTATACAGTACTTGACATTTTAATTTCTCGGTACAATGAACGTTTTGAATCTTCCCAGTGGGTTGTTAAAAACTGGAAGTACCAAGTCGCAAAGTTTTGGACAGTGTTGACTACGATGAACTGTACAAATTATAAAAACTTTTAAGTGACATATACAACGATGATTTAAAGGACTCCCTCCTGCAAGTAATGATCAATTTTCGAATGGTGATGGGAATATAATAAAAAGAGTGGAAAGTATCGGAGAGCTGGCCAAATTAATTATTTGTGAAAATTCAACCTTGTCTGCCAGCTTCCCGGAGGTGTATACAGCTTGAATTTTGTTTATAACTCTCTCTGTAACCGAGAGATAATTTTTGATAATGAGACAAGTTCAATATAGAAAATTGACACATAGCAACTCTACCGGGCACTTTTCAACGCTCTAATTATCTTCTCTGAGGGTTCAATTTCGGTAATAATTGCAGAAAATATTACTAAGTTAGTTTTGAATAAAAGAAAAAAGTCCTTTTGCGTACTTACTGAGGATATTTGAGAAGAGAGGTCGAAGATTTTCTTACAAAACGAATTTTTCGGAAAAAAATCATTCAAAATTGAATGCAACCAGATATTTTCATTAAAATCGGCCCAATAATATATTTTAATGAAATTCAAAATTTTGTCAGTAAAATGGGCAAAATTTCTTGATGCAAATTCTCCTTCTTTCGTGATTCACGAGTGTAAACAAGTTTTGACTACAATTATCCCCGGGAATATATTGTATACACAAATGTTTTTTTGTTGATTATCTTCTGCAAACTTTCTTCCTATCAACAACACAACGGTTATTACGATACAATTAATAGATTAAAAATTTCAGGCGTTTTTATCGACATGAGTCGATTTTCGTTAAAAGTCCGCGGTAGTCGCTAAAACTTTATTCCGATAGAATTTACAATAGATAGACTGTACTCGATATACTTCGTTTATCTTTATTTTATAAACTGTTTTATATTTTGTTTTGAATACAATTGAAATATTAAGTCTGAGTGTAACAGCATTTTATTTTTTTTTAATAAAGTTCAAAATGGGACTAAGAGATCTCAAATAACGACTCAAATCTTTTCTTTTTTTTGTGATGGGTCACAAATTTAACAATTTACAGGGGATGCAGTCGGGGCTAGTACCGCTACTTTGAACGGATACTATAAATATCTGGTATAGCGCCAAGACACTGTGGCCGAAAAGTTGTGATTGAATCAACCATGAAAATGCAAGTCATTAAGCGTTGTGGTGAAAACTCACGGGAACTCACTGACTAAACAGTTAGGCCATTTTAACATACAAAAAATACCGTATGTTTATGGATTTGGATTGTTATTCTTTTACAACTGTTGGCAGTGAAAACGGAATGTCCATGACTCTTATCAGCAATAATCAGAAATTACATAATTTAACTTAATAAAAAAATACTAACCTTTTTGGCCTTGTCCGATAACATTGATACATGAACTTCTATATTTTACCTATGCCAATCAATATTCTGATGTCATGGATGTTATTTTTTGGGATCAGGGCAGTTCGATTTGGTCATCCTCCGATAATTATCAAGGGAAAATGACACGATTGATAAGGATCGGAAATCCCGACCATCGAAACAAAATTACGAAATCAACTAGAAAATAGTGGGACAATGCCTAGTAGATAAGCAGACTTACTCCTCCCCACAAAAAACACCTGTGATCCAGGAAAACAAAACATCCATGACATCATAATATTGACTGACATGAGTAAAATCTAAAAAAAAAAAGTGCGATCATATCCATAGTGCCCATGTGCGCACGTATACACGTTTGACAACCATCGCGCAACGGAAATTAATGCACACACATAAATTCAGTTAATAATAATAATAATAATAATAATAATAATAATAATAATAATAATAATAATGATGATGATGATGATGATGATAATAATAATAATAATAGTAATAATGATGATGATGATAATAATAATAATAGTAATAATGATGATGACGATGATAATAATAATGATGATGATGATGATGATTATAATAATAATGATAATAATAATAATAATGATAATCATAATAATAATAATGATGATGATGATGATGATTATAATAATGATGATAATAATAATAATGATAATAATAATAATAATCTGTAAGGTAACTGTTGCTGTTCAATTACTTTTTCAATCGTCATTTCCTCGATGCTGATTTCCTCGTTTCAAACGTTCAACGTGCACATACTTTTATTGCAGGAAAATGAATTTGTACAACTGAAGATTTTTTTGTGTACACATGCTCGTAAAGAACAGAGGGAACATAGATGCCGTCAACTGCAGTACCTTAAATACGCACAAGTCAAAATAAGTGTGGGCGGGATTAGGACCAATCGTTCAAGTGGCGCGGTTCCGCTTGCCCTTAAATCTTGGTTCGAATACACTCAAAATGGCACTGGTGTGAAATGAGCAACTCTCTCAGCCACCAAGCAGGTTATGTTTGAGCAATGCATCTATTACTCTTAATGCTAAAAGGAAGAGTAAAATTAGGAAAAGTTCTGTTTTTTTTAACTTTCAGAGAATAACTGCGTTTTCTCACAAATCTTTTATAAAAATGAATGTTTCTTTTTTCGTTTATTTGTTTGCATTACGCAGAAAGTGAGGGAAAGTTTTTTTCTGTGTCTTTGCGTACTTTGATGCACACAACTATGTGCCTGTATGTTTGTATATACACCACTACTACTGCTGTTGATGATGTTTCCGTATAAAGAGAGGAAGATTATGAATGAAAGTTGTTTTCTATGCGAGATCATTTACCGCACATTCTCCGTGAAATACACTATTCATTTTTGGGTTTCAGTCGCATTTTTACCTTTCTTAAAATAAGGAAAATATATCTTTTCGTCTCCAACGGTAATTGGTAAGTAAAAAAATATGCCAATTTTGACAATTCAAAAAAAAAAAAAAAAAATGCAAGCTGACACAATATCTGTCACAAAGCAATCAAAGGAGTTCATTTAATATAAGTAGTTCAAGCCGGATGCTTCCGATAAGTGGTGGAAATGGGTTTCGAAAATTAGGTATACGATAAGGCCTAGTTTTGGGGACTAGGTATTCGATAATGTCTGTATTAATAGATATTGAACATAAAAAACCGGAAATTGAGAAGTAGGTATACGCTGTGCCCCCGTATGACCTCTCACCATTTCCATCTTATGCCAACTAACGAAAAAAACGACAAAAAAAAAACAAATCAAAACAAAACAGAACAATATTTTTTGCTTACAATTTCACTTTGTAGGCTAAGTTAATTAGGATTTCAAAAATTGCAGGAACTCATTCTTTGTATTGATCTTTATATTGTTCTTTGTGGTCAGCGTTTGTGTGCTTTCAAAATCTGCAAAACCTTGTTATCTATCTGTTATCTGTCTGTTCAGATTTACCTATCTGCTTATCAATCTAACCCTATCTATTTTGCTCCGTGAGGAATTATGCTGTTACATCCGCCCATTCTTAACGCAATCCCATTCTCTGATGCAGTTGACTAACTTCACTGGACAAACAAATCTAATCATCTGTCACTACTGACAGTGAGTAAGAGGTTCGCATCGGAACAGGCCTGCACAGGTTATTTCAGCTGACAGTTGACACTCTCCCAGTCACTACCCTTGTCGTCGTATGGTGACAAAGTAACGACAGAATTACAAGAAAAAGCGAAGTCCAGATAAAGTATTGTTTGCCACGTTTCATTTTCGGATGAGAATCCGTGGAAGGTCTGCCAATACGGAAATCTACGGACTATTATTTCAGAGATTTTGATGGAGGGTCTTGATATGAAACGTGTGGCAGCCTCATCATGACAGCTCGTCTGCTCATTCTTCAGGTCCAAGGCAGTTTTTTTTTTTTTTGTAAAATACTACATCGTCCAGGTCTATCGGCACCATCCCTACAGACCAGATTCAGTCCCCTGTGATTTCTGGCTTTTCCCAAAGCTAAAATAGGCGTTGAAAAGGAGGATATTTTAAGCCATGGTCTTGATGAAAGAGACTGCAACGAAGCAGCTTATGGCGATCCCGAAAGAGGACTTTTCGGATTGTTTTGAAAAGTGTATGAGACTGGGTTATCAGCATGAATTCGGAGAGGAAGTACTTTGAAGATAACTAAGGTGCCATTTCTCTAGGTAGGTTATTTGTTTTTATGTTGATATTAGATGGTCGGATACTTTCGGGACAGACCCCCTCGTATTGTCAATGATTTTATTTGTTGTTCTTTATCGTTCTTTCTTTCTATTTTTCTTTCTTTCTCTTCTTTTTTTATCTATCTGTCCTGTTTGAAGTGTCTTTGTGGAGGTGTCGAATATCTAATTGGGTTCATTTGATAAGAATAAAGCTATGACATGTTCTTTCTTTCTTTCTTTATTCATCTCTTAATCTTCGTAAAAAGCTACCCCGTTATGATCACATCTATCTATCTATCTATCAGAAATGCTGTGCTACTCGGAGCCCTTCTCTGGCATCTCCGTAAAAAAAATGAACGAGACCAAAGCGCTTCGGCTCCTAAAAGATTGGCAGCTCCGATACCTAAAAAGTTACCATCGCACCTCTCTCTCTCTCTCTCTCTCTCTCTATCTATCTATCTATCTATCTATCTATTTACTTACCTACCTATCTATCTATTAGAAATCGTCAACCAAAAGTGCTAACGTAGGTTTCTTCAGTTTTTATGATCATCTGGTTGGCTGACTATGTATGTATTGTGCGTACAGGCTGCATGGAGATACAAGGCTGGAAATTTAGTCGTTTACACCTTATTATGTCTAGAAAAAATATAGCAGAAGGTTCAATTTACCACGTAAGTCTATGCTAAATTGTTCCCATAGTTTGCACTCAGCAACGTTCACGTTTGTTTTGTATTCAGACATTTTAGTGATCACTGCCCAACAAAACGCAAGAGAAGTAACATTCGTTGATCCACCCTTTTTTTTCACTCTGGCGCAATTTTTTTTCAAACTGGTATTTCAAAACCACCATATCTCTGTGACCTCGGGGAGATTGGCGTGATAAAATCTCTCTTATCCATAGTAAAATCAGTTATTATAATAATAATAATAATAATAATAATAATAATAAAAATCGACAGAACACAGACAAACAGCAAATGCCGCATGTGCGGTGAAAGAGATGAGACAGTAAACCACATAACTAGTGAATGTAGTCAGCTCGCCCAGAAGGAGTATAAGCATAGACACGATAGAGTAGCAACGATGATACACTGGGAACTAAGTAAACAAATGGGATTCAACCATGGGGAAAAGTGGTATCAGCACAAGCCAGAGGCAGTTTTGGAGAATGACAACCACAAACTACTGTGGGACTTTGACATCCAAACTGACCACCTCATCCAGGCAAGAAGGCCGGACTTAGTAATAGTAGACAAAAAAAGGAAGGCCTGCCAAATAGTAGACGTTGCTGTACCTGCAGACCATAGAGTAAAAAAGAAGGAGGGTGAAAAAAGGGAAAAATACCAGGACCTAGCAAGGGAGTTAAGGAAAATGTGGAACATGAAAACCAGGGTAGTACCGGTCATAGTGGGCGCACTAGGAACTGTCCCCAAAACGCTGAGGGAGAGACTGGAGGAGATCGGGATTAGGGGAAGGATAGAGACCGTACAGACCACAGCGCTACTTGGAACTGCACGGATACTGAGGAAGGTGCTAGAGATATAAGGACTGCAACGAATAGTAGCTCTGTCATGATATGCGAAAGAGGGAGGAGACGTTAGCTGAAGACCTGAGGAGACTTATTGTCACTCAGCCTTCAGCGATAACCACTGGGCAACCGGTGTGAAACTGTAAATCGTAGAATTACTGCGACCTATGAGTAGTAGGAGAGGAGGGCTGGAGACTTGAGGAGACTTGCTGTCACTCAAACTCCAGCGGTTACCACCAGGCAACTGGTGTGAGATTCCAAATAATAATAATAATAATCATCATCATCATGGGCATAATTGATAATTTCTATTAGGGCCTATACGGCCTACAAAGTAGGTGTATCCACCAAGAAAAAGTGAAGAAATTGAACACTCTAATGTATACAAAAATCTAATCTATCTCAAAATTTGTCGACAGAAACAGCATTCGGGGAGGTGTTGCAGCAAATTCACGAACAATCACAGCACATTAATAACACACATATAATGCAGCTTTAACGAATAAGCTTTCAATGATGCCAAGTATTTGTGATTAATAGCTAAAACTGTCGAAAAACTCCATTTGTAGTGAGTTCCTGAATAACAGATTTCGTTAAAAAATAATTTAGTACATCAACATGGCGTTGGATTGTTTGTTTTGCCGATAAAATGTAATCATTGACTTCCAAACAGCCAAAATCGATGCTGTAGTCCATGAAACTCAATGAAATATCTTTTTTTATGACAAGAATTTGCTTTTTTTCTTCCAGCAAAAACAATGGAAAGCTTGATTTTTTTAACATTTTGAATACGTTGTTAAAATAGGGTGCCAGATATTTTCCAATCGCTGAGTATGCATTACTAAAGATTCATGTTATCATAAATTTAGACATTACATTATAAATCAGATGCAATTAAAGATTAATTCAATGTAGGTCAGAGGTTGGCTATGAAAATGTTGAGGTAAAGCTAATTTTTGTAACTCTCTATAATCTAAATGAGCAACGAGTTTCTGTATTCATATATTTCATTATTTGTCAATAGAAACAATTAATATTTTTTTAAATCCATCCAAGTGAAAAATAAGGCCAGAAAATTGGCCAAAAGGTCCAACTGAAGTTATGAAGCCAACGTGGTTGGAAATACTCAAATTCGTGAAATTTGGCTAAATGATAAAGTAGATCTGGTAGCTCTGGCTAGAAGCTTGCCAGTTGTGAGTCGGAAGCTATTGAAAATATTACCCCTGCCTTCACATGTACTTATTTATCAAGTTTAGTCCTATTCACTAGTGTAATAGATATTCATTAAATTTTCTATGGGGCATTCAGTGAGGGCTGAACTCACTACAAAGCAATGATCTGTAAGACTTGCTTACAAATTATCACACTACGACGAGACGTCCTTTCTACCTATAGTTTTTTTTATGCTAGTTTTGACTCGGTTTTGGCAATAAGTCCAAATCATGGGGCACCCTGTGAGGATCGAACTTATTACTTATACGCAGAGATAGAAATGTTAACCATTACACTACAACGAGGCACCCTGTCTACCTATATGTATAAGGGAGTCAAAGGGAAACAAAGTCGGGTGATATGGAATTGTAAACGGCATCTTTATTTTTGTTTCAATGCAACACTGTTCCGTAATTGATTCAAATCTCATTCGTACTATATTGAATCTGAATCCTACGTAAGGGAGATTAAAGCAACTTGACGCTTTATGTTTTTTTTTAATTGTTTATGCTATTCCCTTCAGTACATTAGTCATCAAAATAGTTATCTGTTTAGTTTGTTTTTATCGATGATGTTAGTGAGTAGTTTCAGTCTTCTACGGCCGTAAAAAAAAAGCCCATATACGAACGTTATCGTGCTTTTCAGGGTCAGAAAAGTCCAAAAGTCATGCATCATTGATATCTACAGATACAAGGTTTCCCCGATATCCGACAGTAGAGCGTTCTTATAGAAACATTTCGTAACCCGAAATAACGTGAAGCGAAGAAGTAATTACAACTAATTTTTATACGGGGAACGAATTTGAGCATTGCTAAAAAAAGATGATGATGTTATTTTTAGCTGAATCGTCGGAGGCTGAAGTGCTGCAATATGCAGGAAAGTGGGACATAAGAGAAAGAGGATGCGCGTTCCTCCGCAAAACAAATTCTGGACGCCATTTTCGATTTCTGCCCCTCCTTTTTTTATAAAAACGAAAAAGTGGGGTACACCGAACTTTCGAAAAATGAGGGATGCCTGGCTTTAAATTATAATTTCCAGCATATATGAGACATCGATTTACTCTTGAATATGCAATGCCATTGAGTGAGCAGCCTCACCGCGGACCAGTGGTTAGCAAGCTAGGCATGCAGACCTTTATTACTGTAGTGAGTTCGATCTTTACTGGGTGTCCCACTACAATGGTTTTGTGCCAGGCTAAGCTAAACTTGGTAAATAACTACTGAAAGGTATGGAAAGTATCCAGCCATATTTGGTGTAATGGCGCCTTGGTTCATCACGCACTCTTGGGATCTCAAGCAATTATTCCAGTCTACCTTCCAATTTTGAAAACAGTTCTCTAATGGGATCGCCCCTAGCTGCCTCAGTGCGTTCTCTTTAATCTCCTCCACGGTCTGAAATCTCTCAGTGAACTCAGTGAGCTAAACTGCACGAGTCTCGAACGACTAAGGTGATGCAATATTTTGCTTAAAATCTCGTACGAGGCCTGAAAAATGGCCTGGCACAATTGTTGTAAACGTAACGGTGCGGACGATACATAAGTCCACTTAATGGTGTCTCTTACCCGACTGAGTAACTTTCAGAGTGAGTGTATATTTTTTGCGTGGACAGTAAAATCCCTTTTGATTAGTTGCCGTTATATCAAGATTTTTTTAAATGGCAGGTTACTTTTGGGGTAAACCTCGTATGTGTTGGGCGGTCGAGATTGTTTATCTTTGATCGGAAACAGCATATGTAAAGGACACGATTCTGATTTTCAAGGCTGGCATGATCTCTTTTCTTTGCAAATTAGCGTAGTGTAATTTTTTCGTCCCTTCTCTCTTCCGCCACCAACATTTAGCCTTGTGCATTACTAAGCTGAGCTGTTGATTATCATTCACTCTCTACGTCCTGTTTTTCGCTAACTCTTTTTGCCAAGTGGACACCCTCAGCGACGGATTCTACACACTCTTTCTTAGTTCACTCGCTCGCTACCACAATTAACGCAATAATCCACATATATGAAACGCAATGCGTATATATATATATATGTCTGTGTGTGCATGTGTGAGAGTGTATGTGTAAAACTTTTCAAAGTGCGCATATACTATTCACTGATCCTAATGGGAGTGACACTTCTATCCTAGGCAAAGCGCATTGGTATTCCTTGGCAGAATAATACCGTCATTTTTTACGCAAGTGTTGATCATTATTAGGCTTGGTGGCTCACATCTGTGGCTCTTCGTCATTAGCTAAGCATATCTATCTATCTATCTATCTATCTATCTATCTATCTATCTGTGCCTATTCAAAGGCGATGGTTAGCAGGTTGTTTACGCGGGTTGGGTAAAATTCGATGCTACCGACTCGATTTGATAACAAGTCGACGACATATTCGTAAATAAAAAGCACGAACCTCACGAAGTATTGATATTATCAGAGTAAAAACTGTCGCAACAGACAGTACAAAAACTGGAGAAAAAGATAGATAAAAATTATTTCTGTAAACTATTTATTAAACTGTGATATACTAGTGTTTGGAATCTTATTATTCTCATTCTTTCATTGAATATCTTCCTTTTATTTTCACTTCATAAACGTACGATTATGTTGCATTGAGTTGTCCACGCATCGAGTCGGCTACATCGAGTTGGATCGCATTGAAACGGCTACATCGAGTCGTACCTTTCTCATTTACACACCAAGTGTATAAGATCCTGATCTGAGTTAGAGTTGACTAAGCGTAGTATATACAAGAGTGCCTTTCTGTGGCTTAGTAGTTAAAAAGAAGATAATAATCAAGTATGTACATTATTGATTCCATAGCCTAATGATGCAAAATAGATTTATTTTACACGACTTTTCCTTTGTCAGTGTGCTCCAATAAGAGGCGAATATTAATAGATCATACATTACACTCTGAATGTGCATAGTGAGTTTAATCTGCACTGTGTGACCCAACCTTCACGCCTTGTGCTAGACTAACCTTAGTAAATACCTAAGGACGTGTGTATAAGTAGGCTGAAATGATGGTTAGCAGCTAGTCAGACAGTTGACATTGTAGTGAGATAGATCCTCACTTAGCGGTCCATTATTGTAGCCTTGTATGAGACTGAGAAATGTAACAATTATTGAAAAAAATTTCTTTAATCTTTTTACCTGCGACGAACGTCAACAGGTATTCGTATACTAAAATAGATGCCCACTTGGATACAAACAAAAATGTTGCAGGGCCCGAGAAAACCAGTAAGTGTCCATTTTAAGAGAGTATTTTAAAGACCTATATCTTAACAGTATCTTTTTAAAGAATCAATCGGAAACAAACAGTTCTATTACATAAACAATTGTTGCCAAATGTTGCCAAATGCGTTCAAAAATCGTGTAAATAATCGATTTCGAATCGATTCTATTCCTCTTTTTTCCATTTTATGTTTAATATTTTCATTCTGGAAAGGTATCATTTTTCCCCATTTTTTCCTCAAATTTTTTCCAGATATGTAAAACATTTGTCCAACTTTTTACAGATTATTACCAACGCAATACTGTGTCCTCCTGCTTCATTGGGGATATTTACCGTCCAGAAATATAAGTATTTGGGAACTTGAGGCAATAAGATGTTGAGGTTATGAATACAGTTATCGTGTTAAATCTGCTGCAACCTGCTATAACAGTAAATCTAAAACCTTGTGCGACACTTCCAAGGAATTTGTCACTACAACGACTGGTGTATTTGAAAAGAAAACAAGGTAATTCTCTCCCCCTCCGATTTTAGTGTGTATGTGTGCGCGTATATGCACGTATACGAAGTATGTGTGTGTGTGTGTGTGTGTGTGTGTGTATGCATGGATACGTGCATGTGCATGTGACTGTACGTGCACGTGTGTGCATATGCATATGAGCATGCACGAATGCGTGTATATGGATGTAAGTGTAAGTGTATCTGTGTATGTGTGTACATAAGTGTCTATGTGCGTGTGAGTGTGCGTGCATGCATGTGCGTGTGTATGTGCATGTGTATGTGCACGTGAGTGTGACTGTGTGCGCGCGTGTGTGCATGTATGCGTGCGTGTGCACACGTGATATTTATTCAAATGCTATAGTCCAGAAGTGGCTAGAAGCATTTTTGTTTGGTGATATGTACTGATTTAAAAAAATCGCTTTGAAAAGGCATGACTCCAACTTCCCATGCAAGTGTTGAACCTTTAAAAAAAATATGAATCAAGATTTTTGTAATGTCTCCCCCAAATACTGGTCTTTGAAGAAGCGTAGGTGATTGAAGGGGAGCTAAAAAAAACTCACTGATCAATTCACCTACTGCATTTCACTGATAAATCATTAAATGTTGGCGGGACCCCATCAAGAAGCTGAGTCCCCCACAATGAATCTCTAGCCACGCCTTTGGATCTTTGATACACGTTTTATGACTATCTCCAAACTTTGAATCATGATTTATTTAAAAAAAAACTCTACCAGAGCAACTAGTCAGTTGGTAGGAACTTTTTTGTCGTTAACATAACTTTTTGGTCGATTCTTTCTTTATACATCCTTCTTTAGATGGTAAAATCTATTTTCTGGTAATGGAGACCACCAAGTCTTTCTCTGGGGATTGTACAGAAAAGGCAGCAAAAAATCCAATTAGTTTCTCTTCTTTCTTTTCTTACTGAGTTTTCTTCTGTTATTTCAGACTGAAGATAGAAATGGAGACCGACAATGGACCCGAGAACATCATTTCCGACTCGTTACGCCACACGTCGCTTTTAGGGACCTTCCCACCAGTTATCCAGCAACCACACCAACAAAAGATGGTAGGTCCGCTGAAAAATACGCATTTTTCTGTTTTTTTATTTTCGTTAATCTCAAGTAATAATGATAGTAGATCCTAGAGATTTTGCCATTATTATTCCACGGTGTGATATGACAGTTTAAGAATAGAATTGAATATACATACATACCACCGATTTTACGACAACTGATGAGCAGTTACCTCTATTAATCCGGACAGAATTACGAGCAGACTTTTCAAGGCTTTCATGTTAATTCACTGAGCGGCGTAGAGCCATATTGTAATTGTTTATACTATGGTGGATGTCACTACGTAGTAAAGTTTCCGTCCTAATTTCATTTATATTTACCCCTAGTAATAACTTCCAATCAACGTACAGTAGTTGTGTAAAGTACGAACACAAGTCCATATCTTTTAGACTCTTCTGATTAACAGTATAGTGGAAGAAGAATCACACAATTTGTCCATTTGGGATTAGAAGTACTTCAAAATTACTTGTAAGTATAGTACTGCATTTTTTTGATTACTATAAAAACGCTCCAAATATCTGAAACAATTAAATGAGAAAATGGTACTAATGAAATCTTTTCAAAATGTAAGTACTCAACATGAAGTAAGAAAAATATGCGATGTTGTCTACATAATTTTCAACAGCATTTTCTGTTATAAAACTATTTATTTCCAATTCATTCTTTTATGAATTGATTAAGGCTGTTTGGTTCATATCGATAAACTGTATCATTAATATGATATTACATATTTGCTCAATTTTCTAAAGAGTTCCAGAAAGTCTTAAAGATATGGTATTGGCAAGCGAGATATGATATTGGTTAGTGTATTATTCAATAATTATTATATGACCTCTATCGGTCCAACGAAATGGATGATAAACATAGATGAGGGAGGCGATTCATGACTTCCCCAAGGGCATTAACGCGAAGTGAATGTAAGCAGCCTCAGCCGAACTCGGTCCGCGTATTCCGTTTTCTGAGTCGGTAATCATTACCCCATCCACGCACCCACTTTTTTTTTTCTTTTTGTTTTTAATCATATTTATTTTAAAAATAATAGTTTGACCATTCGGCCGGAGACATCGACCCCAAACTACAAGAACGTATTGAGGAATGTAAACGGCAAAACTCGACGCTTCCAATAACCAAAGAGATTATGAAATGTAAAATTCTGGAGCGAAGGGCGCAATTGGGTCTCGGTGATATTAACATCACATTCGAGGAACAAAAAACTTTCACAGTAAGTCAGCCTAAAAAACAATTTTAAACTCTAAAATTTCTTGAAAAAATTTGGTTCTTGTTCGACCACATAATACACTGGTTAGCCAAAACATTTTGACGACCTGCCTAATAAGCTGTTTGTCCTCCATATGGCAGCAAAATAGTTCTTACCCGATCAGGTGTAGACACTACAAGACCTCTAAAGGTTTCCTCTGTGATCTGGTACCAGGATGTTAACGACAGGTCCTTTGAGTGCTTTAAGATACATAGTCAAGGTTCTACTTGTTGGTCCAACACATCCCATAGATGATCATTTGGTTTGAGATCTGGAGAATTCGGTGGCCAGGGCAGCAAAGTTAGGTCTTTTTCGTGTTCCTGTAAACATTCTCGTATAACTCATGCACTTTGACCACGACGTGCACAGTTACGAGATCATTCTTGTTACATGTCGCTGGTCATAATGGTTTGGTTAATCGGTGTATTTCATAAGCTTAGCTTAGTACGGCTCAATTTTTTTTGAAGATTGTGGTAACGCCAGTTTTTCAAGTGAGGAGGGTATGCCCGCCTAAAAAAATCCGAATTCGAAGTACTTGCTTATTGATATTTACTAAGATTAACTTACTGCAGTGCAAGGCCAAACTGAGTGAGACTTTGTTACGCCAGTGTTTTAGTGTGATAGAAGATATCTGCACATTGTTAAATATTATATATAGTCTTTGTTTCAACATAAATGGGTGACGTATTGAGCTATCAGCTGGTTTGAGTACGAACAAGCAAAGATAACAGCTACTCAGATGTTTGTTGTCACGTAATCTGTGTATTTTAAGCAAAGATAGCAGCTGCTGAAGCGTTCATTGCAACGTAATCTGAGTATTTTAAGCGAAAATAGCAGCTACTCAAGTGTCCGTTGCAACGTATTTTGTGTAATTTAAGCAAAGTTAGCAGCTGCTCAAGTATTCGTTGCAACGTAATCTGTGTATTTGAAGCAAAGTTAGCAGCTACTTGAATGTTTGTTGTCAAGTATTCTGTGTATTTGAAGCAAAGATAGCAGCTACTCAAGTATTCGTTGCAACGTAATCTATGTATTTTGAGCAATGACAACATCTACCAAAAAGCTTGCTGTCAAAATGAGGAATCAAAATGGCGCACTATTTCTAATATACACTATTAGCATGGGAATAATCTCTTTCAGATTAAGTGTTCGGGGCGTTTTTTTTTTAATCTTCTTAAAAAGTTAATTTCAAAACCCTTAAAATTACCAAATTCCTAAAATTCTTGAACGAAGGTTCGCCTCGTATGTTGGATTAGTTGATAGATGTCTTTTAGGAATTTTGACTTTTAAGGGTTTCGAAATTTAGAAAGAATTTTAAGAAATTATAGAACAAAACGCCAAGAACATTGAAATTGGAAGAAAGTATTTCCATTTTCTCATACTTATCCGACTTAGTGACTTACATTTTTCGAATCCTAATAGTTTGTCAGAGATAGTTCCATACAAAACACAAGTACACATAAACTAGAACAAATGTTTGTTTTTGTTTTTTTTTTTCTCAGATAAACATTTCATAGTGGATAAATTGATATTAGATATATATTTGAAGGAAATGTTTCAAGTTTAGGAGACAAATCTCAAAAAGCCACGTCATTTAAGTGTTAGAGGAGCTATATATAGTTTCTCTGCTGTAAAAATGGCCCAAAATTGCCATCAAAGTCATTTAGCAACATATACTTTATAACGTTATTCATGATATAAAAACAAGCTGCGTACTGGTAGCTTATTCTTTGCGTCATGGCACCGGTACGGGTACCACACTTTGAGTAGCACTGCTTTAGGCACCCATTTTCCTTCTACGTAAACTGGGAGATCTAGTCTATTCATATCATGCTTTTGAAGAGTCCATTTATGGAAATGTGCGGGGATCTTTCCGCTCTAAAAGGTTGCATAACTTTGATATAATGTTTTTGTTTTGATTTACAGCTCACGGCAGAAGAGGAAGAAAAAAGACAACGACGGCGAGATCAGAACAAGAAGGCAGCAGCCAGATGTAGAGACAGAAGGAGACAACGAGACAAAATCTTGTCTCAGGTACGCATCCCTATATTAATGTCTTTGGTCTACGATTTAGGATTCTAGCTCCTCATTGCATGATCGATTATGGAACTGCAAGATGGGTGGAATTCTTTTGGTGCATGGGTTTCATGACTTCAGTTAGTCTGCCAAACTCTTAGACAATTGACGTATTATCACAAGGCATTGATGAGAAAATCCAGGGAGAAAGGTATTGTGGTCAGGAATTGAAGCAAGCATCACTGACAGAATATGGCTAATATATGTATAATGTAAACGCGTTGCAAATAACTTTAGCATAGAACTGCATTAAAAATGATTTTACTACAAAAATACACTGAAAAGAGATCAAGTATTGCTGATAGAGTAGAGGTATATGTATGATGTAGTCCATTGTAAATAGGTTCACATTAGAAATGCATTGAATATCAGAAAGAAAGGGATTGTCGGTGGTCAGGAAATAATGCATGTGTTACTAACATGATAAGGATATCACAGACCTATGGGAACTCTTTGGTTAAGGAGAGAAAAGGGCTTGATTTGTCAGACATTTCACGCAGTTTTTACGCGAATAACAAAATTTGACATTGTTTAGCCGAATTGGGGGTGGGGGGATCAATTTCTCTGGATTGCAGGCTCATGAAGATTGTAGGTTCAATGTAAATGCATTTTTAATGATTTTTACTATATAATTGCATTGCAAATCAAGTAGAAAGGGATTGTCAGTGATCAAGAATTAAGGCAAGAATAACTGGTCAAATTGGGCTATTATATGTAAATGCAAATGCATTGGCATCGATTTTACTATAGAAGTGCATTGAACATCAAGAAGAAAGGTATTGTCAGTTGTTGGGTGTTAAAGCAAGCTTTAATGACAGAGTATGACTCACTGATAATAGGAGGAATGCCACGATACCATTGCTTACGTCGGTAGGAGGTAAATTTGAAAGGCAGACATGTTGGAGTTTTAGTGAGTTAAGTTTTTCCTAAGATAGATATTTTATGTGAGATCTGAAGATTTTAGGACAGTGAAAATAGGATTTTGATTGAGGAGAAGACAGCGTTGAGCGTAAATGTGTTCAATATGAAACAACGATTACTAACATCTTTGGTGATCACCAGTTATTATGGGATATCATTAGGTTGGAATATGAGCAGTTTTTGCATAGTATGGTTCTGGATAGTTCTAGTAGTTCTAGTTGACGCGGAGATGAAACAAAGTAAAAGATCACATACAAGTATTTGGATGGACAAATAAGATGTACATGTAATACAAAAACAGTAATGACAAATGACGAATGAAAATGAAATACATGTAATGATAACATTGAAACGATCAATCGTGTAAAGAGATGAGAAGAGGTATCGAAAGGTGGGGGCTTTGTTGTCATTGATAGTATAGGCGTCAGAGTCGAAGCGAAGGTGTCTGAACTGCTTGTGAATCTATAAGGCTTAGCATGTACCAAGGAATGATTATCGAGACCAAGTTCAGTGTGTGTGCCAAACTGCCAAGTTGTGTGTATGATTTGAGGGCTATTCTCTGACGCTGATAGACACTCGACGGATAGACCATGAAAAACAGAGAACACAGATTTTATCCATGTGTGTTTTCCGAAATAAAGAGGATTAGGAGAGATTGTCGTGACTATCGGACAGTAAAAAGCATTGCCGTTTCATTCATGAGAGCGAGAGGTGTATACACGTTTGGAGCAGGTGGTGAGGACACGGTTACGTAGCAGCATGGCTGTGCATATGTGAGATGCCTCGACATCGGTGAAGTGAAATGGGTAAAGTTAGTATAGAGATAGGTCACGTTGGATTGGCCGGGAGGTCGGCGAAATGATACCGATCTTAGAGAAGAGGAAAGATAGAGAAAGAGTAGCCGGCAACAAGTTCCGAGGTAAAAGCGTAACCAGCTAGGAGTGCCGGTGCCAATGAGCGATTGATCATGTGCGTTCAGGGCTTTTATAGGGGTTGTCGTCGGAAGTGACGTTTACGATGTCTAGCTAAAAGAATGGTTACGTATTTAGTTCCTAAGTAAAAGTATAGGGGGCGCTGCACAACAATAAGTGATACAAACAAATATGTGTTTAAATCTATATGCCTAGGACCTCTGGTCAACTAATGTAATGGATAATAGAAATGGATAGATATGGTCCAAAGGGGAGATAACTTACTTTTTTTTTAAACGAAAGTCAGGGAAGAGTATAATTCTTAATATTCTCCGTTGTAATCATTTATCTGAACAAATATTTTTTTTGTTTTTCGTTGTTTCATAGGAAGTTGGCCAGGAACTAAAAAAGAACGCTATCCTGAGAGAGAGTTTGAAAAAGTTGAAAGAAGAGAGAGACGATTTGGTTAGTCAATTGATTGACCATGGAAGAACCTGTCCCATTTTGGCTCCCATCCGACAAATATCAGCTTACAATAATAATATTAAAAGTAGCCCGAAGAGAGACAATGATTTCTATCATAAAAACAATGATAATGGTTTCTGTGAGACCTTCATAACCGCTGAATCCATACCTACTTCAGTTTCTCGACTTTTGCCTGTTACAAAAGTAGAAAACAGTGAGGCCAGTACATTGTCTCCAATTTCCTATGATAAACCTTGTATGACTCTACAGTCCCCTGTTGGCGTCACCTTAACGAAAGCAGACAACCATTCATATGTCTCTTCAAACGCGTTAACTCTCGTCGGAACGTCAGAGGAGCAAGATTTCCCTCTTGATTTTATTTCATTTCCTTTTCCTTCTCCTTCTTCTTCCCCTTCTCCTTTTGTCCCATCTTCGACTTTTCCTTTTCCTTCCTCTTCTTTTCCCACTCCACCTTCGTCTACTCTCCCCCCTTCTCCTCCAAATCTCTTTCCTTCTCCCCCTGCACATAATATCTTCCCTCCTCTTCTTCCTCCTCCTGCTCATCAACCTGTTCTTCTTTCGTCTGACCCACTTTCTTCTTCTCCGTTAGAAACCCCTACTCATCCTCCACTTCCGATTCCTACTCGATTTCCTCATTTGTCTCCTGTCTCACCGGAGACTCCTTCTTTTTCTCCCTCTTCTCTTTTTTCTGCTTCACCTACCCTTTCATTTTCCTCTTCTCATTCCTTCTCTCCTTCCCCTTCCTCTTTCTCTAGCACTTCTTCTCAGGCATCCGACTGTGCTTTAAGGTCGATTTTCGATCCAGGATATTCAAACAACCAAACGTCATATTCCAGAACTGATGGTAATTTGCTTGACACTGCAACTTTCATTCCTAATACAGATTTGTATAATCCTAATGTCCACGCCTTGGTCAATAAAACTGGAAAAACAAACCTTCATACGCCTCTGATAACTTCGCAAATTGAGGGTGCTTCGTTATTAGCGACCGAAAGGCTAAAGACGGATACTCATCCTGATACTCAGAGGCCTGATTCTGGAGATAATTGCGACCATTCGCTCCAGTTTCCATTGCAGTTATCCCAAGAACATTTTGGAAACATTTTCATAGATGTAAGCGAAGAACATGTTTCTAACCAAAATGAACTGGATCTGCAGACGTACCTATAAAACCAATTGAAAAATAACTTGACTTGCGTCTCTATTTCAACGATGAATAAATATTAAGACATCTTCATTTTGCCTAATTATGAAAAGACTCAAGTGGGTTGTAAACATCTGGAACGATTTCTGCAGAAAACCATTGCAAACATATTTATACACTCAGGAAATGAACTCATGTATTTTTTTTTAAATAAACCCCTTGTTTAATTGTAAATAATTCCATACATTTCTGTTGAAAATAAAAGTTGTTCTATATTCTAATATATTTCTTAGTCGTTCATGCCCCTTGCTTAATCACCAGGCGTTCGATGCTGAATTGGTTAAAACGACATTTATGTATGACAGGCAAGTAAGGTTTAGGATGTGCATTCGAGTCTCGTTAATTTAGCAGAAGCAAAGATAACCGCTAACTTTTATTGTATGAATATTGCTTTGATTCGTGTTTCCTCTAGAAACATCGTTTTTAGAACAGATCTGCAGAGCTGAAATTTCAACACGTATTAGCTTAGATAGAGCTTTGAATAAACTGTATCTTGAATGTAAAGGCAAAATCTTTTGCTATTTATCAGGTTAGCGTTTCCCTTAGCTGTTTCTACCACTGCCTAGAACCAATGAATTCTTTGAATGCGTTTCGAGCTGCTGCTGCTTGGTTGTTGAAGATCTATCCGAAGAGGAAGGGGTCGAAATGTTTGAAAAAGTGGTAGTTGGTCGAAGAGAGGTATAGTGAGTAAGCTGTATGATGTAGACTTTTGTAACCTAGTTCGTTCAATTTCTGCTGGGTCAGAAGAATTGATCCTTATCGATTGGATAAACATTGCAGTTCTTGGTGCATTTAATCGATTTCTTGGCGATATTTCTTTGCTGTGATGGTTTCGTCAGGATACAAGAAGTTGTAGTTGCTGATTCCATTAACCAACCACCAAACAGTGACCATCCTCTTTTGATGCAGGTTTAGTTTTGGACGTGTTTTTGTGTGTGTGTGTGTGTGTGTGTGTGTGTGTGTGTGTGTGTGCTATTTAATCACTGTCCCACCACAGCAATATGTGACACAAGGTCGGGCTTAACGTGGGAAAAAATAGGAGCAACCCTTCCAAAAATGGCTCCAGCCGATGCAGTTACCGTTGATAAGCTCATCGTAATGGCTAGACAACGTCACCTGCGAAAGCATCCACCAGGGGACCTGCTCGTTTAAGTGCAATGGAGTAGTGCTGCCCCGGGGAAACTGAGACCCCGCAGCTGGACCGAGTAATAATGGGAGAGCCTAAGGACGAGTCCAAAGGCTCCCCAATGCGCTTAGCAAACGTAGCCTCAGTCAAAACTCATTGGCTAACGCTTGCACCGGCGCACTCGGTCTTTGACACACACTCCCTCTCCAGCCCATTCGACGGGCAATTGTCAGTACCGACTCCTCGGTCTATGCCGTGGAACAGATACTATACTTTGATCCTGAAGAACAGGCCAGAAAAAGAGGGTGTGTGTGCGCGCGCGCGCGCTTCATCTCTGTCCAGCCACTGTGTGAAACGCCGTCAATTGTTGAGCAGAATCTATTCTCGTCAAATGCCACAATACGATCAAAGAATGGCTTCTTTTCTTTTTTAAGCTCAGAAGAAGCGCAATGGCGATTTATTTGTTTCTCATTCTGTCGAGTTCTTCGTTCTTCCAATAAAATCCAAACGTTGAACAGCTCTTGAATGGTCAACGATGGTTCCCCCACAACCTTTCAATCTGATTTGCATGGGTCCGTCTCAATAGAAGAAGGTGATACAGAAGGATGTAGGCGACCCTCCTCATCTTCAATGCTCTCTCCTCCGTGTCGATATTTTAGGAACTAATGTTAAGCTATACGTTCTTTGATTTGGCTGACATTGCAAGCAGTTTCCGCTTATTTACGTACTTTTTTGAACTAATACAAAAAATTGTTCGTATTTGCTTTTACTCATCTTTGATTTGACAGCCCCAAATGAACCAGAGTAGTGAAATACTACATAGAAAATCTCAAGTGTTTTGTGATGATGTTTAAATAATTAATTTATTTGATAGATGATAAAATGATTGGATAAATATTTTAATTACCTGGGATATCCGGCGTAGCCCGGAAAAGCATGGCGTCAAGACTTTTCATATCAAAGAGGACGATTAGGTTTGCGTCAAGATTAAAGGTATGGTTATGGTTTTGGCTCTGAGTAAAACGTTTCATCGTTAGATTAAAATCAGATTCCTTTAATTGTGCAAAACTGGCAAAAGTACTAAGAGGAAGTAAGTCACATCTGCGGTCTCCTACAACAGACGGAAAGTAAAGGTCAATTAAGCAATAAAGTTACATTGTAAATAGAATCCCCCTTCTAAAAGCATATTTACAAAAAAAAAAAAATGACAAACTCTCGGAAGGTTTGAAGGTGTTATAGACCGGGGGCGCATAAAATCAAAAGAAAAAAAATTTTTCCTCCGTCGAAGTTTATCCACTGATTACTTTTATCATGATTCAAACCAATCTGCTATTGGAGCTACTATTTTTAGAGAAATTAACGAATCATCAGATAGAAACTTACGAATTAGGGCGGAAAGAGAGGGGGAAAAAAAAACATGTCACCCCTCAACTCAAACCTTTTACTCGAATTTTCCTCAGTTAGTAAATATCCAAGAGCCAGGATTTTGATTGCCGATTCTCTTGGCCCTCCTTAATCTTTTTAATTCAATTCATTTTCAACTGACCTTGAGCTGTATCTAGTCAAGTTTAGTGTATATCAATAAGAGTTTCTTCCCAAATGATTAAGCAAGTATGTTACTCGCTATTTTGATCTAGTATGTTCGCAGTTTCTATTAATTTTATTCGATGCCTTGGCATCGAATCTTTCCTTTCACGAAGGCGACAGACCGTGAAAAACAATGGAAATAAAGCTTCAGGTGTTTTCTTTTGCGTCATTCAAATCTTTAAGTGCGTTCTTTTGCCGCACTTAATAAACGTATTGATTCAGATCACTGGGCACCTGACAATTCTTCAAAAGAATAAAAACATTTAACCTGAGTGAATTCATGTATCAACAAATGAGTATACTTATGAGATTTGGTATTATGCCAACTGTGACGGTTTAAGTAATTTGGCACCTGTTGTGTCGTTTTTTAATTGTAAGATAAAGAATGACATAAACGAGAAAAAACAGTACGTATTTGATCGATCTTTGTCGCTATCGACTGACTTTACTTCTCTTACCTATCCTTAGTTATAGTCATTTTCAGCATTATCAAATTTAATAATTCAAGTGGCCAAGAAAGGAAAGAAAAGAGAAAAAGATAAAGTACTAAATTTCTTTACACAGAACTAGATATAAGATCAAGAATAAGAACATGTGTGTGTGTGATAAAGAAAGATATCGTACTTTAGACATATATATCGCATGATTGTAAGTGACGTCTACGAACAACTAGAACTCACTCTTTCGGTAATTGAAAACACAGAATTTAATAATGTTCTGAGGAAATTTTTTTCCCAAGAAATTACGCGAAGCAACTATTTGAATTTTAAATGTTGTTACTTTTGTAAAAATAAGTTATTTTTCTTTAATCAATTAGAAAAAAGAAATTACCAATGGTTGTACAATACCTGTATCCTAGGGGACTACAAAACCCTAATCTGGTACCGTCTGTAAGACGAGCATCGGAAATTAGGGGAAAGAGTGGTTGTGAGTGGTCAAGAATTATTTATAGAATAGGGATCTTTTTTCACTATAAATCAACAAATGTCTGTCTATATTAGCAAAGTTCAAGAACGACCCGAGCAATAGCCACCAGATTTTCTGTGATTAATAATGACTCCGGAGCCCGTTTTTGCATAATGGTTTTTCAATAGTGTGGGATCTGCGTTCGAGTTCAACCCTATCTTACTATTGTTCATCAAATGTCTGTCCTCTATCTCCAAAACTCAAGAATGGATAACAATCATGGCCACAAAGTTTCTGTTGTCATTGAGTGTTGTGTCTGCGTCTGTGCACACCTCGATTATAATGATTTGATTTCCATCTCTCTTACTATTCACCAAATACCTGTCTGTCCGTTCGCCCATCTGTAAAACCTAAAAAACGACCGGAATCATGGCCTCCAAAGTTTCTGTCATTACTAATTAGACCCCGAAGCATATCTTCAGCAAATTACTTTTTTATGGTTTCCTAAAGAGAAAAATGATAATCGTGTGGGGTCTGCAGTCGTGTTTACTCCTACAATATTGATCTGGTCTTCATCCATCTCCCTCTCTTTCTCATATATATATATATACACATATATATATTATATATAATACTAAAAGTCTGATTCTTTTTATATTTGTGACTTCTAAGTAAATGAACCGGTGCATGGTAGCCAGGTGTTGAATTAAATATAATAGTAGCGTTGGGTCTGCACTCTCTCACCTGATGATCTGATTTCCATTTATCTTACTATAATTCAATAAATGTCCTTCAATCATATCACAAGGAGGTATAATGCTATAGTCATCAAATTTTCTGGAGCATGTTTTTAGCATATAAGTTTTTGAATATTCAAAAAAGTAATTATGTAGGGGTCTACGTTTGTGCTCACCTCCGATAATAATGAACCGATTTCTATATATGTATATCTATCTAAGACTAAATATTTGATTCCGTTTATCCTTATATGACCTCCACGTAGCCGGAACGGGCATCGGACCCAGAGGTGTTGAATAAAGCTACACCTAAGAAAAAACAAACAAACCCACAATCAGCTATAATCTTTTATAGGGTTCAAAGTACACATTTAAGCCTTCGGCAAGAACTAACTGAAAGCCCCGCCCGTAGAACTGCTTTTCAGTTCGTATGTATAATTTGTAATACTTCTTTACGAGAAGAGATAACTTACAGTAAATTTTAGATCATGATGACAAGGTTTAGTTTAATGCAGGACAAGTTCAAACGGGTGTAACGGGGCGAGGAAGATTGTGCTATGCTAGTATCACGAATGGGATGGGCATACCGACATAAAAAATTAAATATGATTTCTTGATACGTCGATTTTTACCAAGCTTAACTCAGTCAGGCAAGAAAAGAGTTTAAGAGCAAGAAAATGCCATTACTAGCCCGAGACATCTTAGAAACCATTAGAAAACTCAAATGGCAATGGGTTGGACATGTTGCAAGAATGGTAGACAACCGAGGGACATCACAACTCACAACATAGATCCCCAGAGATTGCATGCGAAACCGAGGCCGACAGAATACCAGATGGAGAGACGAACTAGACAACTTCAGAAAGTACTGGATCTGCGTGCATGATAGAGAGGTCTAGCGAATCCTGGGGTATGTTTCAGTCTAACACTGGAAGATAAAAGATTGATGATGATAATGAGAATCAAACTCACTGCGGTAGTAATGTTCTGCAAGAACAATCTGCTTACCATCGTGTTAAGGTGAAGCTTCCCCAGAGTTACTCGGCTAAAACACAGCCCGCCACGAGGGTATAGTAGTGGAATATTTCATAGGCATCGTACTCACTACACAAGCAAATTGGTCTGCGAGATGAGCTTACTAGCCATCACACCACGATTTGCATTCAATACCTATTCACCAAGCTTGGCTTAGTCTGGTACATGGCCACAGGAGTGTGACATCCAGTGAAGATTGAGTGATGGGTTTGCACCATGGAAAACACCGTCAAGGTACTCACTAAGGTTTGCTTGGTCTAGTTAGAAAAAAAAAAGAAGTCGTAGTAGTAGGGCACTTGGTGAGGATCGAACTCATTACAACAGTAAAAATATTTGGCGTAAGTACGGATAGCCTGTCTCATCTTGTAGTAAAGCGTTCTTTTACAGGCGTTAGTAAAATTGCCAAATCTCGTCCTCTCTTCGTAAAGGAATTATTGTTTTTTACTGTCTTCATTGTTGAAATGATTAGTGTCAATGTAAGTACTAGGTTAATGAAGGTGGTAGTCCATTGAAACGTCCATGATATTCAACCTCTCTCGACGTGGATTGTTGTTACTGCTTTGAAGGCATTTTTCTTGACTTCGGAGTCCAAATTATTATATGAAGCGTCTTCCATGCGTGAGGCATAAGAATATCAACAGCTTAAAGGTGGCCATACGCTAGGAGCTCATGTCTTCCACGGGCGTTGGTGGGTTTGGCTTCAAAGGATTCAACACTTTGCTTTGCCTACAAATAGGTGAAGTTAGGGTTTGTAGATTGTTCACTGTTTGGAGACTGCATTAAGGTGGTCTTTATATCGTTTATACAGGCCTCCAGATGAGCATTGGCCCTCGATTAGTTCTTCGTAGAATACTTGACTGAGAATAAGGTTCCGGGCATCCGAATGACATGACCGACCAAGCACACATCACTTGACAATCACGGATTCCATGCTGGAGCTGTTGACCCGTTGGAAGATCTGGACATGGTGAAAGCAGGTTATACACCAAGCATTTGTTGGATGCGTGGGCGTCCACCGTCACTTTTACAGGGAGGGGGCAAAAATATATATTTTGGGAATGGGGAGCAAAAAAAAATCTGAGTTGCAGGTAACAAGACTAGGGGGTTGGTTCTCAAACTGTAACTTGTCCTATGCTGTCAATGACCGCTTGATCCCTAGTCTCTGTATAGTTCCAGCTTTTGAACCCCTTGCCCTCAGCGAGAAGACCTAATCAAGGTAGGGGCAAATGCATTGTTTTCCCATCCCCTTTATTCCCCTAGCGGACGCCCATGGTTGAAAACAACGTATATGAAAGGCTTCTGGACTATTAATATGTGCACGATATACCACCTAAGGTTCTGAACCGTACCAAGAATGTAGAGGTAGACTGTCGCATACGAAGATATTTTGGTGTTGATGGTTTCCAAGTTACTTTAACTGGCTGAAACATTGTGGAAACGTCTTTTAATCTCGTTGTCGATGCTGCAGTCAAGGGTTAGGATGGTATCAAGGTAAGTAAAGGAATTTACCTTTTCAATAGTTCCTTCTTGACACTGAAGAAGTTATTTGGCAAGAGTTCCTGGGTAGAAGATTGTAGTTGTTTGATCATTGATAACCAAGCCAGCGTTATCATATTTTCTGGGCATTACATCAATCGTCCAATGTAAAACTTCGTAAGAGTTGCGAGGTATCAGATGGATTATCAGTGCAGAAAACGGAATCGGCAAACCTAGTCCATTTAGCATTAGAACCCTTTGAGAATAAGATAGACAGGACACGGCAGAATAATAAATGTTGACTTTGCCGAAATTAAAATGAAACTGACAATCATAGTAAATAAGTAAATGCAAATAAGCATCGGAGGAGTACATGATATGAATGGGTAGGTAAAGTAACCCACTGGAAATTGAGCGAACGACTGCAACTTGACTATGGAAACCAATGGTTTATGCTCACCAAAAAAAAAAAAAAACTGTCTTGGAGAACAGAAAAATTAGAATAATTCCACGAGACTTCGTAATTCAAATTGCTCACCCAATGCAGATCAAAACATTGAACATAAGGAAAAAAACTTGTCAAATAGTAAATGATGCTGGTGTAAGACACTACTTAATAAAATTCAAAGAAAGCGAAGAGCTGTACAACTATCTAGACCTTCCCAAATAATAAAGATAGTGTGGAACATGAAGGTGACGTGACAGTTGCTTGTTAGAAACGGTCCAAAAGAGCCTTACAAAAGGGATTGGAATAAGTGAAATCTGAGGAGGAATCGAAATCATCCAAACAATGTTGTTCATTCCTATGGATCCCCAGTGGAGCATACGGCTGCAACAAATCTTACTATATCGTCAGTTGCAGGTAGTTTATTTACGGGTTGCTAACACATAGCCCCCTCCCCTCAAACAAAAACACATACACACGCGCAGTCTTTTCCAACCGAGGTTGGTGGTCTTACCTTTGAGGCATTTCCAACTTTCCTCAAAACATTAGATCTATCTAGAAACTTGTTCTATGTCGGGCAGCATCCCCGTAAACTTGCGATGATTTCGGAAGATTTCAATTCGAGTTTCGATAAGAAATTGATGTTAGATAAACGATTTGGGATCAAGGCTATTTTACAAACGTATCCTTTTTACGAATGCAGGCAACCGAGGGAATGACAAATGTATTAATGAGAGAACTTGTCGGCAGCCATCCCCTCATCCAAGACATACATTCAAATTCATTGTTTGGAATATACTCGTCCATGTACGAAGTGGAACAATAGTAACAATCCTTTTTGACTTGAACCCTAGTATTGACGATAAAAATCGATAAATATAATCCATAATCTGGAACCTTAACAACAAGTATTGTTATATCTTTTCAGAAAAAGTTATAAGTCAGTCCTTTAAAACACTGAAATTTATAACGTTAGTAAAAATTGACAGCCGTTGGTCTTATTCGTTTCGTGCTTCTAGCGTCAAATATCAAGACAGGGACTGCTATGCGTAATTTAAAAAGGACCTCAAATAAAAGTACAAGTCAGGCACGTATAAAATATTTTACAGAATCTAAAAGAACCAATCGCGAACCCAAAGGTCTGCAGAACCCCAGTTGGAAGAAGAAGAAAAAACAAAACAAACGCTGTTTTAAGGGGTTTTGTTTTTTCAATATCAATAACTATTCTACGAGGTGATATCCAGCCATTATAATCAATTTTGACTACTATCGTCCTTAATTTTTTAGTTTGTCTTCATTCCGATTAACTCAGGCTGTCGACCAACGGAAAGTTGTAATGAAAAAACACAAAACAAGTATAAAGTAAGACGAAGGAAAATAGCAGTCAAAATTAATAATGGTTTACAACACTTCATCGAACATATAAACTGATGAAAGATAATTGGCATCCAGCCAATATGGAAGAAAAGGACGCTTAAGCCGAAGCACAGGAAAACTAATTTCTTCGCCGCGAAACAAAGCTTAAATATTTATACTCTAATTACGATATACAAACAGAACGTTAAACAATCAGTTTTTCAAGTCCAGCTATAATTGAAAACAGTATCTTATATGTCAACCCTTGATTTTAAACCACAGAATCGTGAATTCATTAATATTATCGTGTATAGTTCATTTATTGACGCTTACCCTGTAACATTAGGTTGTTACTATTTGAAGAAAAAAAAAAAAAAGGAATATGAAGTTGAATATATTCCGTTGTGTTGAAACTAAGAGAAACAACTGACAAATGAAATTCTCGGAACCAACAAGCTCAGCTTGCCTAGGGTGCCAGCAACCCTAGATCAACATATTACCTATTCGAAGCAATAAGCCTTTTCCAACGATCCTCTTACTTAAGTGATCACAAAATCAATAAAAATGCAAATTATGGCTTCCCTATTATTGAACTTTCTATTACAGATATGAAGTTCAATATGCTTGAAAAGATGATAATCAGTTTGAGAAATGACAGGAAAACATGCAGGATACTGCAACACTTTATAACCTAATTCTCCAACCTTAGAAATAGTCGGCTGAGAGGTGTGAGGTCTGGTATTGTCATGAGACACTTTTGAACATTTCCTATTGCCCTCAGATAATATGATATGGTTGTTATTGGAGTTCTAAAGTCTCTAGAAAATACTTGAACCTCTGTTTGTGGACACTGCTTTCAATCATTAACCATCATTGAGAATTGATCTGGGCCTCCATATTTCATTGAACCAATGCAGAACAGTTCCTGTTGTACTAAAGTTTGTTCAAAAGATTTTGTTGATATTATCAGCAGCTTGATCAATGTTGTCCTAAATTGAAATCATACTTGGAAATTAGTTTCAACTTCTTGGATAGGTACCATTACTGTTAAGGTCTGAAAAACTGTAAATAATGACAAATCTACAGGAGATGCAATCACATTTTTATAAATCTTCTACTTTTAGCATCATACTCTCTGATATACACACACACATATTATATATATATATATATATATATATATATATATATATATATATACATATACATACATACACACACACTCAGGAGGTCATAAGCAATGTTAGGTAGACCTTTTTTTTTTCATTTTGGGTTAAAATAACTTTTTTCTCCACCATGCAGCCAAACAATTATGTTCTTGAGGATTAATTGGTATATGGGGGTGGGGTCTCCCTCAGGCAGAGAGAAATGATCAAAAGGATGGTGCTGACTTCTATGGTCTTCGGAGTTTAATTTTTGGTTAAAATGGCCTTTTTTCTCCCTTCTTTCTACCAAATAAAAGAATTAAAAGGAAAAAAAAACTTGATCGATTTTTTGCTTTTGCCAATAAAACAGTAAGCAACTCTGAAAGTCCCCATCCCCCAAAAACCCCACACCGACAGGCACCCAGGAGAAGAAACCTTCATGTTGTGTACCCAGAAGGGATTGCATTACATATTTTGATTTTTGAGAAACAGCTACTTATTCATATGTAAATAATCTTCATCCATGTTTTGTTGTGTGAGAAATGGTGATCAAACCCACCACCTCGTTTCTTTACAAAAAGAAAAATTGAAGGTACACACCAATAGAAAAGTGGTTTTATAGGTTAAATTCATATTTAAGGGAGAAATTATATGGTGTATCACAAAAATTCAAGTGCAAATTTTTAATAATTTTGTTACTTATCTGGAATAAATTAATTACCCATTAATTTTGACTGGCTTTTCACCTTCATCCTAACATTCAGTTGCTTTTTTATCACAACTTGGAATCGGACCATAAAAATCTACAGCAACAGATAAAAAACAGAATTGGAAAAATTAATATTAAAAATATCGTTGTATCAAAAGACTTCTAGGAATCAATAGTAAACATTAACAAGCATGGAATATCAGATGAAATGAACAGGGTTTGAGGGGTAAAATCAGCTGTTTAATCATGAAGTCCCCATGGCTGAATGGTTAAAAGCAGCCAGGCATATACAGGCCCCACTAGTGAGTTTGATTCTCACTGTGGGCTTGTTCTTTATTCGTTGCCATAGGATTATGGTCAGATTCAAAGTCGTGATAAAAAGCTACTGAAAGTCAAAATCTTCTTAGTGGGTCATTTACTAACACTGTCTGATAGTAAAGAGTTAAGCAGTGGTCCTGAGTAATTCTAATCAAAATTTAATCATTGAAAAATTTTCAATGTCACTCAACTTGTTGATAAATGACATGATATGGACAGATCAAAGTCCAATTTATTTGTTTGCTGTTGAAAACAATGTTTAGTCTACGTTGTACGGGAAGGAGACCAAAGCAGTTTGATTTTGATCACAGAGAATCGTAGAACTTTGATATCAGACTATAATGATGTGGAATAGCTGAGCAAGTTAATTGAAGTCAGATAGTTGAGAAAATTTTTTTCCGGGATTCACAATTTTATGGAACCAGCAGAGACATTAGAGTGAAGACATCCAATCATGATGAGAGGGTGGTTAGAACATTGCAGTGAATCCTGAATCAGTCCATGGCTCATCCGAAGAGAGAAAAAGGGGCCCTAAATTCACAAAGAGACAACCAGACAAACAAATACGAAGTCAGGATTCTGGCATGGAAAAAACAATTCACCATCCGGACCAGAAAATGATCCACAAACAATGACTCCATCAGACTTTGGAATAGCAGAAGGCCCCCTTCATACACAAGAAGAAATTATGGCCCAGCATTACTGGCATGACCCAAGAAGGAAACTTGAATAGTGCTAGAGGAGATGGTGGCTCATGGTTTGGGGATATGGTGGGAAAGATGGCACTACAGTTCGTTGATAGGTGGCAACACACAGCAGGAGACATGGATAGGATTAGAAATCTGAATTAAGTTGTTGCAAATGTTCGGATCAGCTATCATGTTTCAACAGGATAATGCTCCAATTTATGCTGGAAGAGTCATGCAACAATTTCTACAAGAGCTAACGAAAAGCCTGGATGGATTTTAACAATTGAAAGCGTATAGAGATGGTTGGCAAGGTAGGTTTTCTTAAGTGGGAGGCAATCTAATCAAGTAAAAACTGCTATTTTAGCAGCTTGGAATGTAGTGCCTGATGAATTCTATCATTTGGTTCAAAGGGTACCAGATCAGATTTTCTAAGTAATTAACAGTAATGATGATGCAACAATATATTAACAATGAAACTTTTCTACAAAAATTTAAAATTCCTGAATTAATGAAATTAGCAAGGTTATCTCTGATCTAAATAATTAATTTTAACTTTTTTTTAAACAATTTCAAGATAACTATATCTATAACTTATAATCAGGTCAAATGCACATATGATTCATTTAGAAGATAAATGAATTGGAAATTTTTGCCAGTTTGAAGTTTTATGGTGCATTGTATATACTGCATTCCACAACCCAAGGTTACTTTTATTCATAGGTCTATCTCATTCTATTTTAATTTTAGAAGTCAAAATTTGAGTGTAACATTCATTTGCAATATTACAATCTCACCAAACCTTTTTAGTACTAAGAGGGACATAGAATAGTTTCTTATTTTGAGCATATGAAAAAAAAGAAAAAGAAAAGTTAAAATCTTAAAGCGGGAGAAATTAATAAGTCAAGTCATTACTTTTAACTTCAAATTGACTTATTATAACCAAAATTCAATTGGTCTATTAATAAAGTGCTGCAGAGAAGAGTTATGATTATTCATTGCAAGACAAAAACTCTGACTCAATGATAAACTATATAAATAGTTGTCATCAGTCACAAAACAGAAATTTTATTGAGTTAAAAATAGAACTGGGATTGCTGAATATATCTGACCTTCACAGTTAATGACTTAATATCTATTTGTAGTGGAATAAGAACTCTTACAGAAAAGTTGGGGTATGGGTATCAACTATATAGCAGAATCAGTACAAGGTAAGTAATATACTAGTACTGTATTTGCAGATGTTCAGGATGATATGCCCTGCAGGATGCACCCCTATTTTAACAAGTCAAATTTTAGAAGAAAAAGAAAAAGAAAAGAGGAAAAACAGAGGAAAAGAGGAAAAAAAGAGGAAAAGAGGAAAAAAGAGAGGAAAAGAAGAAAAAGAGAGGAAAAGAAGAAAAAGAGAGGAAAAGAGGAAAAAAAGGAAAAAAAGAGGAAAAAAGAGGAAAAAAAGAGGAAAAAAGAGGAAAAGAGGAAAAAAAGAGTGGGGGAAAAAAAGAGGAAAAGAGGAAAAAAAAGAAAGGAAAAAAAGAAAAGGAAAAAAAGAAAAAAGGAAAAAGAAAAAAGGAAAAGAAAGAAAAAGGAAAAAAAAGAAAAAAGGAAAGAAAAGAAAAAGGGAAAAAAGGAAAAAAAGGAAAAAAAAAAAAAAAAAAATTCTTTTAATTTGGATAAACCTATGAAAAAGAAAGGAAAAAGTAACCTTTGGCTTGCAGGATAAATTTCCAAGACTTATTTTGAGAAAATAGATACCATCTTTGACATCAGGAAATAAATGCTGTATCTTCTACAAAGCTAAGCTAAAGATATCTGCAATTGAAGAAACATGTAAAAAATAAAGATATAGAAATCTGATATACCAAAACCTGGCATTGTCTCTTTAAAAAGAAAACAAAAACATTTTTGATTAGTCACCATGGAGCTGTATTTATTTTTTCAAATTTCTTTTTTTCTAATAAAAATATTTCAAAGGGAATATTCCAGCTAAGAGCTTATATAAAAAATTTAAAAAAAAAAAAAAAAAAAAAAAAAATCGAAGTGGCAGTAAGACTAGACACCCACCCCCCTCTTGAAACAGCATATTTACAGTTCTTCGTGCCTTATAGTATAGGAGATTCGGTGTTTTCATTTCTTCTTCGATGAATTTGAGGCATTTCTAGGCACTGTTGCCAGCTGATACTTTTTTTTTCTCTGGCATAATTTTACTGAGAATTAGATAAGAGTATCCTTCATCAAATAAGGGTTCCTCGGGGGAGATCTCATCCACAGCATACCTAAAATCATAACATAAATAAAGTTGAACACTTTTGTAAGAGAAGGGAAGGAAAACAATCAAATATAATTGATGCAACAACATGATTAGATTTGAAGGACATCTGCTAGTTGATTTTAGTAGCTAATCAGTAAGGTGTTGTCCTTGTCAGACAGGCTTCTAAGGGCAGGGGATATCAGTTAATATCTTGTGGAGATTTATACTTTATTCACAATCGTTAATGCTTAACAATCATAGGATATTAAAATGACCAGAGTGTCTTGACAAAAAAAAAAAAAAAAAAAAAAAAAAAAGCAACAGTAACAACTGTTATATTAACACAAACAATAAACAGTAGATAAATCAGTGAGCAGAATTCATTGAAAAAGTAGGTGTACACTAATTTGCAGAGGGAAAAAGCCATAAGTCTTAACTCTTATTCCTCATCAAGAACCAGTTATAGGAAAAGTCTTTTTAATAAAATAAATAATATTCAAATTTATCTAATTCATAGTAATAAAATAAAAATATTTTAATCAAGTAAATAATCCAAGTCACCATTGATTACTCATTTTATTAAAAATTTAATTACCAAGTTAGCCATTTCTCTTCCTAAGACTTTTTCAGGCAGAGAATGTTTAATAGCCAAAATTCAAAGGGATGATGCTCAAGTGGCCCAGGGAATAAAAGATTATGGTTTTAACAAATGGTATAGGAGTAGAGGAATGCATGTTCTTACATTGTTTAAAGATTAAAATTTGAATAGAAAAAAGAAAAACATTTGAATTATCTATCTAATAAGAGAAATCAAAAACTCACTTTAATTTTTTTATAAAGAAGTCTTCACCCACAGGATTGTGTTTAAATGTTGTCAGCATTACTTTCTTCATGTCTGTTCTGAAAATAAAAATATTAAAAAAATATTTATACATAGTTTTCTTTTTTTAATAGAATTGTTCTTTCTGGGCTTCATCTCTGACCACTCGCACTGGTAGATATCAATGATGTACAGACATGTATATAAATCTACCAACCACTATGTAATTTGTGATTAAGGAATAAAGTCAGATTCATTATTTATAAGATAAAGAAATTTTAACGAAATGCATGTTGATAATAATATATGATTTGCACATTAGTGGTAACTTACCTCATGGCATTACATATGAAAAAAAAAAAATTGAAGCAACACAAGTTGTGGAGGTGTTTTTGTTACTTCATAGATGCAAAATAATACAAGCTGCCAATTTATACAAAAATTCAATGCTTTCATTTTTCTTTTATACATTTAAAGCAACACATTTGAGTATTAAGTTTTTTTCTCTAACAACCAAGAAATTAAATGTCTTGAAAAGCTATTTCTTGATTCAGATGCCAAGTTGATTACTTCTAAGCAGGGTTTCTCAGCCTTTTAGCCCCCAATTTTTAGACAGACTGCTCAATATTAGATGATGCCTTTAGAGAAAAATACTTCTATCAAGTAGTTTTCTTCTAAAGAGAACATGGCTATCCATTATGTATAGCCTACTCTTGGCTAAATCAAATGAATTTTTTGTTCACAGCAGATATTTGAAACTTCATGAAAGACCTACACATGATTGCATAATGAAATAGCATGATAATGGAAACAGAAATTATTGATTAAAACATTTAGAAAAAAAAAAAGAAAAAAAAAAAAGATTAATACATATTTTATAATCCACCAAGTGGGAGTAGCCCCCCTTGATTTCTTGACTTCAGACATGAAGAGAAAGATCTATTTTTCTTATAATGAATTGAATTCCAAAGAGAAGAGAAAAAAAAAAGAGAAGAGAAAAAAAAAAGAGAAGAGAAAGAAAAAAAAGAGAAGAGAAAGAAAAAAAAGAGAAGAGAAAGAAAAAAAAGAGAAGAGAAAGAGAAAAAAAGAGAGAAGAGAAAAAAAGAGAGAAGAGAAAAAAAGAGAGAAGAGAAAAAAAGAGAGAAGAGAAAAAAAGAGAGAAGAGAAAAAAAGAGAGAAGAGAAAAAAAGAGAGAAGAGAAAAAAAGAGAGAAGAGAAAAAAAGAGAGAAGAGAAAAAAAGAGAGAAGAGAAAAAAAGAGAGAAGAGAAAAAAAGAGAGAAGAGAAAAAAAGAGAGAAGAGAAAAAAAGAGAGAAGAGAAAAAAAGAGAGAAGAGAAAAAAAAGAGAGAAGAGAAAAAAAAGAGAGAAGAGAAAAAAAAGAGAGAAGAGAAAAAAAAGAGAGAAGAGAAAAAAAAGAGAAAAAAAAGGAAAAGAGAAAAAAAAAAAAAAAAAGAAAAAAAAGATAGACATTGATAATGAAAATACTTTATCTAAGAATCAAGGTAATTGCAGAAATGATTTACTTGTGTGCCAGCAATTCCAGAATCTGCATCAGGAACTTTCCAAGACCTTTACGCCGAACCTCAGGAACGATTTGAATTTCGTAACTGTAATTGAAAAGTAAAACACTGTAGATTTTTTTTGATAAAAAATACTTTTATTTGTTTAAATATCAACTACTGAACAATTATAAAAATGACTAGCAAATAACAAATCAAAAATATTAAATAGATAATACTAAATTAAAAATATTTGGTTGTGGCCCATTGTTTGCTTCCAGTTCATCTGTAATTTGTTTCAAAGTGATCTACAATTTTCAGTGACAAAACAAAAGCTCACTCATCTATTTGGATTTCAAATGAACTGAACAAAGTTTTACTTTTTAATAAAATTATCTCCCTGCCACTCCCCTTCCCACACTTTTTATATTGGGTGGGTTGAGAATTACAAAACTGGTGGAGGGGGGGGGGGCTGCATCTAAGCCAGTTGGCCTTTGTTCCACTGATTTCAAACTTGATCCTCCCTCATCATCCTAACCAACAGACAAATCAACAAAATCGATAATAGCTTTTACTTGATTATTTTATTACATAACCATATTTGATGGCATTGTATTTCCTTGAATTCTTTTCATATCACCGGGGCTGGCCAAAGGTACCCATAACTCATTCAGTTGCCCAGGGCACCACTTTCCAAGTATAAATGGAAAAAAATAAATATATTGAACAGAATAAAAAGTCAAAATGAAATTCCAAAAAGTTTTTTTTTTTAACCTGTTTATTTTAACTTTTCTTTTTTTCCTATATATCTATTTTTATCACTGTAAAAACATTACTTTGAAAGGCACCAAGGTTCTGGAACCCAAGGGCTGGCCCATAAATTGTTCAGTTTTCTACAACTCCTCCAGTTCTGGCCAATGAAAATTGGCCATGAGCTATTGTGTGTGTGTGTGTGGGGGGGATTATATGCCGCCAAATATGGTACATTGTTGTACTGTTACATTTAATAAGGTGAGATAACTTACCAGTAAAGGACCTCGTCATCACATTCCAAGTCAAACCTAAAATGTACTAAGGCGATTGGTTTGTTGTTATTTGCATCACGTGCTACTAAGTACCATGCTTTATCTTCCGTCAATTCAGCCTTCTTTTCACGATCATTCCATCCCCAATCACTAGTTTCGTACCTGAAGAAGAACAGAAAAAAGATTGAAGTCAACATTGATATTCTAAGAGTTAATATTAAGCTTTTTATGTATGCCAGCACAGAGAGCAGGGATAAGCAGTAACCTACTCAAAGCAGGTGGATGGCAGAAAGAATACAGAATATATTTGAAGTTGATAATTTCATTTTCTACACCCCTTTGAAATATTTCATATTAACTTTGCATCTATATAATACACACTATTTTTCTCTTTCCTCCATTGGCCTCTATTTTGTTAGTTATTTGCCAGATTGATTAGCAAGAGTCTTCAATTTTACTAGTAAGTTAAAATTTTTCAAGTATAGATCAATAAAACACTGTGTAGTAATTTTGGTGTTTAAGACATACCTTAAGGCATACCTTACTGGTTTCCTTTGGTGATATTGACTGGCTTACTTCAGTATTATGGTGTCTTTATAGCCATAACACTAGATTATGATCATAATTAGACTGGCAAACGTACTAAAGTACAATCCCTTATAGCAATTCAGCAAGACTTTGTCGGAATTATTTTTCCTCATGTATAAACAAAGGTCTTGAATGAAAAAAATGTTTCATCCGGCGCACATACACGCACACACACGATGTGAAACCTATGGGACAGTTCGTAACAATTGGAATTAGAACTGTTCCTATTCTTGCTCTAAGGATTTAGCTCTGAACATCATGGTGAAGAAGACCAATGTGATAGATCAGAATATACAACATCCTCTCAATATTAGCATTGTCTTTGACCAACTGAAGGTTGTGATCTAACAATCACTTCCCAGAAACAGGAATAAGCAGGCTTCAATAATATTAGGGTGTTTGAAATGTAATTATGTATTTTCGTGTTTGGAAAATTATGCATTCCAAAATTAGTTACTATTTATCAATGATATAATCATCATCATTATCAATGACAGCAACCCAACAGGGTAGTGAATTTGATACCTTGTTGAAAAAAAAAAAAGTTTTTTCCTGCTCTTTGAAGTCTATCCACCATAAGGTTAAACTTTATTATACATTATAAAGAACCCACTGCTGGCTATAAGAGATAAGCTAAATCCAGATGCAGTTTCATACTATTCAACCCTGGTGTTGCCCCAGTTGGTTGGCTTATAATTCGAAGCAGGGAAATATGTTATTACTTCCTGAATACCTTAATAATTGCCTGTTTTTCAAAATGGTTCTGGAACAATTTAGGGAGCACCAAAACACATGGCTGCAAGGTATGTTATCAAAACCCAGCTGTATGCCAACAATGCTTGAATACTCAAGGCCAACAAAGAGAGGAAGGTCTGTATAATCCAAAAACAGTGCCTTTGACCCTTTTTCTGGTCTCATATAAGGTCATTACGAATGGAATGCCCCTCACCAACTGAGAGAACAATGCTAAATTGAAAGATTGATGTAATCGTAATTTTTTCCATTAATGTCAATACATATTGATATAATTCATTATCGGATGTTTTTAGAACCCTTGACGACAAAAAAGATGTCAGACTAATTTTCAAGTACATGGTAGAACTGCTTTAACATGGAATTTTTTTTCTACAATGTTTCAAGTCCACATCGTAATGAATTTTCCATTTTTACAAACTTTGATCCAAGTTTTCTTTGCTGTATGAAGAATGGTGGGCATCATTTCCCAACAATGAGTGAAAATAGGTATAAATCTAGTAATCTGTTGGTATCATTTACTGTAAGTAACCTATACTTGTGTAATCAGGGGATGGGTGGTAGGAAGAAAGAAATATTAATTTTTTTTTTACAAATTGTGACACCTCACCTGGTTACATTTTGATACATTTTGATATTGAGCTGAAGAAAAGAGAGAGAGAAAAAAAAAAAGAGAGACGGAGGGAGAGGAGAAGATGAGAAATTACTGGAGAAAAACATTTCAGTAGTGGTTAAAAAAAGTTTGAGATCAAGAAAAATTTAATCGTAAAACCATTAGATTGATCAAACTGTAGTGGAAGTGGGGGAGAATGTACAGAACACATTCTAGGCTTGGAATTCAACATTGATGATCTTTCTTAGGGGGTCTTTCTATTCTGTATTTAGCTATTACTTTGAATATTGGGGTCCACGGTCAAACCATGTTATAAGTGATTGTGTATTTCATCAAACCGCATAATTATTGGTCTACTGTGTACCAATTCAAATTACGATATAACACTGATCAAACTGCTGCTGATGTTGAAGTATTTGGAGTGAACATTGCAAACAGCTCTGCATCAGTTCAAAAGGTTCAGATCTGGAAAAATGGATAGCAATAAGAAACTTCTACAGAGGCCTAAACTGGTTTTTAATGAGAAAGAATTATCAACGGCAGTAATCAACGATGGTTCAAGTACTTTTTGGAGACTTCAGGATTTCAACAACAACCATGTCATCTCAAAGTGATCGAAAAGCTTAAAAAGTTGAATAGGTTCTGCATGATCTGAATGAAATGCTCCATGACAGTGGCCAAAAAACACCTCTCAGTTGACAGTGTTCAAGCTTAGAGAATATCTAGTTTGAAGCTTAGGAGTCTGGCAGCATGCTCCATATTCACCTGAAATTTCTCCAACAAATTATCTTTTCTAAGCATTTTGAACTTAATATCAGCTATAAGAGGTTCCATAATAGGGAGGCCATAATATGTGATTTCACTAAACCTAAAGAATTTCATAAGGATGGCATACTATCATACAAGGGTGGTTCGAAATAGGTTGTATTTTGATAAGATATCCAGTTTTTATTGTTTACAGCATCTATTATATGGCTATTCAAAAAATGAATGACTCCTACATAAATGAGCCAATCACTTTTTTTTGCCAGTACTCTGCTAGTATATATATCTTGTATATTTCGGCAAACCTTCAGCTTACTGTATTTGTATCTGGCCTATAAGGTGACTTTTTCTGATGGGGGGATATAGATATTACAAGTGTCTTCTTATCTGCCACAATAAATGATTAATATATTCGCACAAATAGTGAAATGGTTAACTCTTCATTAGGACAAATTTCCTGATGCACTCAGCAGCTAATTGAGTACACTCTATGCTATGTGAATAAGGTGGAGGTATCCCATCAGCTGACATGCGAAAGCAGTTGGCAATAAAAACTTGTAGGAATGAAGTCCTCGAAGAAAATAGACCTGCATCTACCATATATACTCTGATGGGAGAGACAGACAATTCATCTTTCTATATTCATATATACGAGTAAGTTTGCTGTATGTTTTCCCATCTCTCTGAATATATCTTTCATACGATGTTTACATTAATAAAGGAAATTTTTTTAATACTTACAATGTTTGCATGTTACTTTTGACCAATTGAAAAATCCATTCTATCGTCTCTTGATCCAAATCTGTAACCCTCTTGCATTCAATATTTGCATTCAAACTGGAAAAAACAAAATTATATACATACATATATATATATATATAATCATAAAAGTAAATTTTGTTTATCTCTAATACTACCACTAATAATCTGAGAATCCTAAGCAAATTAGTTCAGAGAAAGTATACATGACTCTTTATGGCAAGAATCATCATCATCATTCTTTTAACGTCTGTCATCGAACATGGACCTTCCCCAGGATTTGCCACACTTCCCTATCATGGGCGTCACGGAGCCAGTACTTCCTGAACTTGTCTAGCTCGTCTCTCCATCTGACATTTTTGCGCATGTGGTCTCGGGGGATCCATGTCGTGAGTCGTGATGTCCATCGGTTGTCTGCCATTCTTGCAACATGGCCAGCCCACCGCCATTTGAGATTTTTAATGGATTGTATGATGTCCCTAACTCTTGTCTTTTCTCGGATGTACTGTGCTGTCTTGTGGTCTCTCCATGTGAGGCCCAGCATTATTTTTTCATGTGCACGTTGCATGGTTCTCAATTTACGGGTCTGTCTCTTGGTTAGGTTCCATGTTTCTGCTCAATAAGTGACTAATAGTGAACTACAAAGAATTGTTTAAACAACCGGGATTTGCAGATAAATGATTCAAGCACAAACCACCAGATATCCTAGAGTAGCCTTTCTCGACCCTTGAAATAATTTTCATATCTTGAAGAACCCTAGCATAAAAATAATCAATGTACAGATAATGACCGTGTTAAAAAATTATTGATACTGATGATATGAAGTGATAAATATTGAAAATCTAATTAAAAGTATTTTTATAGATTCATCTGAGATTGTAGCTTTTCCTTTAGAAATGAATTTTTTAACGATCGTAAAATAAAAGCCAATGTCAAACATCAAAGAAAGGAAAAGAAAAAAAAAAAACAAAAACAAACTTCTACTAGTTATATATATATATATATATATATATATATATATATATATATATATATATTCACACATATATATCTTTTTTTTTTTCCACCCATATATATCTTTTGTAGAACTACTAACAACCTCTCACAGAACCCTGATTGGGGAAGGCTGTCCCAGAGAACAACAGAGTAAAATTCCAAAGGACTTTGAAGATGAAATAGATCAACTAATCCATGATATCATAAAACCAGATCTAAAAATTGTAAACAAAGAGAAAATCTGACAGGCGGCTAATGTCAATGCTCTAGCAGACCATAAAAACGAAAGAATCGTTAGTTGATAAATATGAGGACCCAGCTTGAAAACTTAAACAGGTCTGGTTAGTTACTCAATAGAAACCATCACCCGACCAACATCTTTTGGCAACATCCTGTGCAGGGAGGAGGGCCTTGGGTGTAGAATGTTCAAATTGTATGCATGAGGGAATAGTATGCATTGGGTGCCACTCTTGTTGGGCAGTGATCACTAAAAAGCCAGGATTTAAAAAAGGAGTTTTTCTTCTAAACAATGAGTAAATAATTAAATATCCAGTGTGTATTGTGACATATCCGTAGCCATGTAAAACTACTTAGGAACAGAAAAAAAAACCTATGTTTTGGCAGTAGATGGTATCTAATGAAAAACTAATGTGATGATAGGTAGTATCATCAGTGAAATACAGAGTGTATCTCTCTCATCTTGTGCCTCATGATCCAGTAGTTCCTATGGTTCAGTAGGATTTAAATCTACAACCAGTCAGGGATCAGCCACCAGTGTTTTGATCCAGTTTCAAATACCAGGGTTTCAACCATAATTTAGAGGTTTATAATCTAACTTTAGGAACTCTATATTCAACCACTTTTGAAGTCTATTTTAGCATAGAACTAGACATGTATTTATTAATATTTTTCCATAAACTTAATTATTCCTGAAAAATTAAAAATCAAACAAATAATTTTTCATTATAATAAAAATCATATTCTATTTTCCACAATATTAGAGGGAACCTCCTCTTTTCCAGTAATTTAATGTGGCAATGGTAGAAAAAAAAAGTAAAAAAAATAAAAAAATAAATATAATATACGTGAGAAAATGGGAAATGAGAAAGGGTTGAAAATATTCAGGTAACAGCATGATAGAAATCAAGAAATCTACCAAAACTACTGTGATATACATTTATTTACTAATATATAAACTATTTTCAAAGTTACCCATACATACCCATTTCTTTCAAACTTTTTAAAAGGTAATAATGCTGACATAGGATCTTCAAGCTGGAAGAAAAAAAAACAGCAAACATTAAAAGAAGGAATAATGAACAAGGCAACTTAAAAAACAAACAAATTTTCATACAGAAGTTACCACTTAATAATGTGGGTGTTTAGGTCCAGAAAAGATATTGTTTTTTTTTTTTCATTCATACTTTTATGAATGAAGGTAGGCGATAATATAAGCAAAGGTGTTTGAATCTACAACCCATCTGCCTAATACTACGAACTATGCTATATTGAAGAACATCTGTAATGGGAATTATGTTAAGGCCATAATGCATTTGGTAAAAATATCTACCCATGTTTCAGTGGAGTTCAGTGGTTTCATCATATTCTTCAAGAGTTAATAGTTCACTTTTTCAGAGCTGTTAATAGTGTAAATAAATGCTAACATCTTCAAAATTTCATCTGAGGTTTTATCAAAAGAATGACCAATCTCGTTTAAAGGGACAAATCAATTGTTTCAAATGGTGAGGAGATATTCTTATCAGGGAAATTGTTATTCCAAGTGAAAGATACCATTGTTCAAAACAGAAAAATTCACTGTTCATAGAGAAACTATGAATCAGAACCGACAATCTCTTCCCTTTTGATCTGGAAATTCAATCAAACTTTTTTTCCAACTCAAAACACGACCCTCCCCTTTCAATGAAATGCAGAAAAAATTCTCACTGAAAAACGATATTTACCTTGTTGGCAGCCTCAACTTTTGCTAACGACTCTTTCAAACAAGCTTTTTCCTGAATGGATAAGAGAAGAAAAATGAAAGTTAGAATTCTTCATTACAAAGTTATTTCATTTCCAATATACATTTTACTTACACAACTTTCACACAATAATCAGAGCGATTGGATTCATACCACACAACAAACCATCAAATCAATTACACTTTACATGCTAAACCATTTGAATTATGCTGTCAATGAATTCCCAAAATTCTTTGCATTAATTCCCTTGTGAAAGGCATGAATCAACTATGGATAAATAGAAGAGCAGGTGGAGTCCCTTAGCTTTGTAATGCTGTCCATTTACGAGATGGTCAATCAGAAGAATGGCTCTACACTTTAGGCACGGGACTAGCAACTTCACACTGAAAAACTTGCAATTAATTAAATTGCAATGTAGCTTTAAGTTTCACAAGGAACCTTTTAATGTCAGTCATTGGACAGACCATCCCCAAGATTCGTTAGGTCATGGGCATCGGACTTGGTCAAAATCTTCATGCCATCTTATCTATGGCTGGCCACAATTTTGCATACAATCCCTGGGGATCAATGCTGTGAATCGTGATGTCCCGCAGTTGTCCGACATTTTTTAAATGTGACCAGCCTGTTGTCTTCAGAGTTTTCTATTACATCCCATATCTTTGTTCTGTGTTTGTTCTCCAAAATAATGAGCTGTCTGGTGATCTCTTCGAGTGATATTAAGCATGAGCCACTAGTGCACATGAGTAATGTAACAGATCTGGATTTTTGGTATCCAGTAAATCCGGGTAAGGCCAGATGCTAGATTATCCAGCTAGACAATTATGTATCATAACATAATTGTTGTCATGGTGAGAAGACCAAGGGAATTCCCAGTGTTCAAGTGAAAATGTTCATTTAAATTTTGATTTGACAAATGTGTAGTATTATCTCAGGAAGGGCAAATTAGGCAAGAAAGATCAACCTATGGAGTCCTACTGTGGTTTATTATTTAATTCAAAAATTCATACTGAAGAAAATGAAACAAAAATTAAACACTGTCAAAAATAATACTGTTTAATCATTAATTGGATCTAGTAAAAATGTACATTTAATTTAGCTTATGTATTATTATGAATAAAAACTATCCATTTGTTGCTGTCAAATAAAGTTTCTTCTGAGAATAGTCAAGGCGGTGAAGAGGATCTTCATTTTTCTACCATCCAACAATGTTTTTAGAAGCATTTAAAGGTTCAGTGAGAGTTGCTGCAACAAAAATAGGTGAAATAATCAAAATCATTACATAATGAAAACAATTTCATTTTCAGTCTAAGAGGAAACAAAGTAATCTATTTCAATTATATAATTCATTTTGAAGATAGATAATGATAATATAGAAAACATAGGAAATGTTAATTAAAACAAGTGTACCAAATGGAGAAAAAAAAAGCACCAAAAAAAACAAAAAAACAATCAAACACCTATTTCAAGTCAAAGAAGAAATGATTTAAAAATGTATTTTCATTTATTTTGAATAATTAATGAAAAAGAGACAAAAAACAAAAGCAAACAAGACCAAGTAGTGTTGATGGTTCTAGCTAAAAGTTTGTCTTGTTTTTTGATCAGTTTAGCCAAAAATTACCCCTAATTTTCAATTATTATTATCATATATAAATAAGTAAAAATCAAATTGTTCTCAAAGAAGATACAGATAAGACCCATTCAATATATAATGAACTATGATAAGGTAAAACAATGAGATTGAAGTTATCTGTTCCTCCACAGGTGAACAAACTTTTTCAAACAAAAAAGGTTACATTAATAATTGTCTTCTTTGAAGTTCATACAACAACAAAATAAATTAAGAAAAAAAAGAAAAGAAAAATCTATTGTGGTGTTTATCATCTCCCCAAAACAATTCAGTAAAATATTTTTTCAAATATAAAAAGATGTGATAAAAGACCCCCCCCCCCCAACTTGAACTGTACTCAAGGAAACTTAGAAACTTACAAGAAAAAGTTGACTCATAGGCTTTTTAATTTTCAACAATTTGGTACAGAAATCCAGCTACTGCCTATTGTGGAATTTAATGAAATTAGATATCAGTTTTTTTTTGTAAAAACCAGGCTGATATCCTGGTGCATCATTAGTGCATATTGCAAGGTTCAGTTTGAGAGCTGAAACATAGAACCTAGGCAAAAGGTCGGCTCTTAATCCAAGAACCATGAATCATCTACACAAGAATAAAAACACAAGGAGGGTTCCTCCTACTTATGGTACATGATCTGGAAATACAAGATTTTTCAAGTCATTTTATAATTATTAAGAAAGCAAAAAACAACTGGCCAAATATATACCAAAATCTAATCTTTTCAGTCCATTTGCCAGGCACTGGACATAACCTCTTCTATAAATCTTGCCACGAAAGAAAATGATTGGCATTGCCAAAAAGAATCTCAAACTGCTGCACTTTCTTTTAAAGTTATCAAACAGTAACCCTTAATTTTCCTTTGTTATAAATTGTCAGAAAGACTCCTTCATTTAACTAATCAAAGTAGCCCAGTGGTAGAATGCTTATCTCCAGTTTGGTCAGCAGTGGTTCAATTGACTGCTAAGATATAGCAAAGACTTTAAATATGGTATCCAATGCCTCTCCGGTAAACATGCATTACAAGGACTAGGATTGAGAAACAAGATCATTGAAGTTGAGCAACATCAAGCCTGATCAGTACCTAGATGAGTGACTAGAGGAATACCAGGTGCTATAAGCAGAATGAAACTTTGGCAAGCCAGAAGTGGGTCTTACTAAAAACTGCTCGGATGTACCTAATACCAGTACACTCTTGATGAGAATACAAGCAAAGAACAATGTAACTGACTCCCTAGATAACATCATAGTTAGGTTTCTGAAAATGGCACCCTCGATTGAAACAATGTTAAAGGAAACAGATTTTACCATAGAAACAGTTATAAAAATAGCTTACATTTCTTCGATATACCAAGAGACACCAAAAATGGTCAAAAACAAGCTGGGATGTTAAAAAAAAAGTTGAAATATTCAGTAATTCAATGTTTTATGTAACTGCCAAAACAGGAAACGTACTGAATTTAATGAGTAAAGTAAAAAATTGACAACTGGCACTACATTTCTGGACAAAATATTTTCACACAATTACTGAATAAAGACCAAAAACAACACTTGAATTAGTAAAGTGAAACAGAAGCGTATTTAAGATTTTTTTTTTAAATGGGGGTGGGGTGCAGGTAATGCTAATTTTGAAATGAACATGGAGAAAAGGTGAAGAAATTGGACAGGGCCCACGAATGTAAACAGAAATCTTGCCTATTTTCAAGAACATTATGTTACTCAAAGAGATGTACAGGAATATCAATCCACTCGCATATCCATTTTCACAATATCTGGTAACAGGTTTTGATAACTAATGTACTAAAAACTAATTTCTGAAGAACTTATAAAATAGCTAAAAGAAACAGCAAGTCTCTCAAGCATTTAAGTTTCCAAGTTCTAGAGTGGGGGGGGGGAAGAAAAGAGAAAAGCTTTTAAAACATTTTTCAAAGTATTGAATTGAATTGTTATCAGGGGCGGACTGTGGAACCAAAAAATAGATTCCTCGTCATACCAACTCCAAAGACAACAAGGTTAATGTATCCTTTAACTTTTTATAAGCAACGTTCATTCACTCAGAGAAGAACAGGTGTTGTAAAACAACGAGATCAAAGTCATCATGGCTTATTATACATCGAGAATGGGCCTCATCAGTATCTTGTTCAGGAACATTTAGATTCGATTTTGTATAATAATGAAAATTAGGGGTAATTTTCAATTATAAAAGTTTAAAAAAACTGTTAGCTAGAACAATCAGCATAATTTACTCTTTTTTTCATTAAATAATCAAAATAAATTGAATCACATGGTTTCTTCTCTGAAAGAAGATATAGCCTTCTTCTGTTACACTGTAGTTCTAATCAACTTATGAAGCGCATCCATATATTTTTTATATTCTCATTATCATATTATCAAAGAAAGAAAAAGTAAAATTCTTTTTTTAAAAATGAACAATACAGTTAAAATTAATTACTTTGTTTCTTCTTCAACTGAAAATTATTTTGTTATATTGTTTATTGCACCTATTTTTTATTGTAGCAACTCTCATAGAGCTTTTTTAATGCTCTCTTCAAAATGCATTGTAGAATTTAGGAAAAATAACAAGGATGTACATAGGCTCTTCTCAGAATTTGACAACATATGAAGAGAAAAGAAACCATTCATTAACAGTAACAAGTAAAAAGTTGATATCAATTCATCATAATGCAACTAAATCATAATTACCCGAGGAGTTGCACTGAGTTTTTTTTAATAAAAATACAATTTAGAGATGTGGACATTCAAACAGACAAAAACATGGAAAATGGAATCACTGAGTTCAGATTCTGGCAGAGACAGTATGGTGGAGCATGAATCCCTTCTTCCTCTCAGCTATGAATAGATAGTGGGGCAGACTGGGTTCTCTGGCCTTGGTTGGCAACCAGTCTAGGAGACAGACAACTTTGATTCCAAACCAAGAGCTCTGAAGGCAAACTGGTTCAACTTTTTCCAGTAAGTCAGGTCAGGGATTACTCCTTGCTGCTAATACCACAAAACAGTACAGCACGTTATAGGTTATTTGGAGAGGAGATGGGCACCACCAAGTAACTCTCACTGCATAACAATTTACTAGATCATGGGTTGAACTGGAAAACAATTCATAGATGTTCACAAATCTTCCCATTTTATTTTTCTTCGCAAAGATGGGGTGTGTGCCAAGTTGAACAACGTCGCTCTTTACAGACTAGAGAGAAATGGAGAGGAAGGAGATCACGAAGCCAGTGAAACAGTGGTCTGCAAACAACCATTATTGATAAGATTTGGTCAAGATGGACCTTTAAATTTTCAGTATTTGAATACTTACCTCTTTTTTTCTCTGTTTCTTCTCTAAAGATTTTGCAGATTTCCTCTGGAGAGAGAGAAGAAAAAAAAATGTTGATTCATGTGTGATGAAAAGAAAAAAACAAAAAACAAACAAATTTAACAAAATTGGCTCGCCATGGAGCAATGGTTAGCACTAGCAAGCTAGTTTTGCTGAGTTCAATTCTCAGATTTTCCCCACACTGAGGCCTTGTACCAGATAAAGCTAAAATCAATAAATATTAATACTTGAGAAAAAAGTTACAATCATGGGTGTCCATTGTCTCTTTTCTGGGGGTGGAGGGCAAAGTATATATTTCCGGGGGGGGGGGGTGCAAAAACATTCAGAATATCTACAAGCGACAAACTTTACTAATGAAGAATACAATCTTTACATATGGGTTTAGCAAGATGCCGTTACATAAAACAATTGTACAGTACCATCATCCTTTACTGACAATAAGGTTTATATTTTAAACTTTTAACACCCCTTAGAAAGATTGATCATGGGGAGGGGATTTAATGCCAAATTTGCCCTCCCGAGCAAACGCCCATGGTTACAGTGTTAAACTGGAAGCCACAGGAAACATGAAGACATTGTGATAATTCAAGAAAACAAAAGAAAATGGATGCCTCCTAGACCTATCACTCGTAATAAGTTTCTTATATTTTCCAGGATCTAGTTTATCAGATATTTATATCGAGAATTGAACATTGGTTGTCGTAAAGGTGAACACAAATTCAGGGTCCAGTTTCACATGGTACATCGATCACTCATTCTCGAGCCAATTCCCTTGAATTAAAAAAAAAAGTTACTTTTTCTCAGAAACGAAATAAGTCTTCAATAAACTAATGTCAGATTCAATTAAAGCAGTTAATTCTGCTTAGGGACAAATGTTCACTAGTTTCAATAAGTCGAATTCGATTTAACGAATCTGGACCATAAGTTCTTTCTAATGCCTGTCAGGGATGGCACAATCCACCATCATTTATTTCCTGCGAAATTGAAATTTGAGATTCGGTTAAGCAAACCTAAACCTGAGGGATTTTCAATAAAAAATATATTTTTCTCATGTAGTTTGATCTACTTAAACTGAATATGACCCTCATTTGAGACTAAGTAAGGGAAGCGAGTTAAATCAGTCCTACAGAGAGAGATTGATTTACTATGAATAATGGTATAATGCAAAACTGAAACCTCCCTTTGTGACCGTCTTTCAGACACCGACCAAGTAAATATTACGCTATTTTCATATCTTTTATATAAATTTTCAAATGAATCTATCCCAGTGTGCTAAATCGATTCTTGGCCAAATTTACGTTAAAAAATAAATAAATAAATAAAATGATATGGGTGAATGTTTTGAGTTAACCAGAAAAAAAAGTTTGTAATGACGTAATTTTCAAAACTTGACTATGGTACTTCACTTACTTTTACTTTAGCTTCAGTTCATACTTGCAAAAATAGAAAAAGAAGTTTTTGTGATTTAATTCTATCAAATACAATAAAGATTAGATAGATAAATTTAAAAGAAAGATGAAGAAAACGTCTTTAGTCGAAAATATACAATGGAAGGGAGGGAAAAAAAAAGTAAGAATTTAAGAAAGCCAGTTATTTATTCATTTTATTTCTCTTCTCCATAGAAAAGACACCCGATATTTAACAACAACAAAAAAAAAGTTTCCGTACTTCTACTTATATTCCTTTTTGAAGTTGTGAGGGTTAATTCTATCGCTTAAAGAAATTAAGAAAGTTTAAAATCGAAGGAGGTATGGAAGATGTTTTCTACGTTGAAGATATTTTCTTCTCTGTCTATTGACAACGCAAAGAGCAAAAATGTCGGCGGGAAATTGACACCTGACGAAAACAAACGAAATGCCCAACTCGTACAAAAGTTAACTATATCATCAAAATCTTCGTATCATTAGCAAGAAAAAAGATTAGAGAAGAATCTGATAAATTATTTGCACACATCTTGAGATTTTTTTTTTGAAAAATAGAAAGGTGTAAAAAGTTGTAATAATGTTAACAAAAAAAAAATCGTAGTAATTTGCATAATAAAAAAATTCTAAATTTTTACGAAAAAAATCTCTATAATCTAATATTCGACCTAGGTGAACTAATTGGATTTCAATAAGATTTTCGGAATTGATTTTTTTAGACAAGCAATCGCGACGAATGAGGATTTTTAAAATAAATAAAGATTCCTACGGAGAGACCTTTTTAGCATTTCTTTTCAATAACAACAAAGAAATGTTTACAAGTAATGGATCAAAATACACTTACACCCATGATTAATTATCTGCTGCTTCTTTTTTTTATGAAAGATGTGTCGGTTTGCGTTGAGAAACGAAATAATATCTCTCGGACTCCCAATATACTCTCTTAAGCCTTGTGTTGTTTTCCCGCGGTTTTCGCATTGAGAAGGAAATCGAGTAGGGCCTAGTTATCTGCTCTTCAAATTATAGCTCTCCTGTTCCCCTAATATCTTTTGGAATAGTCAATGAACTTTCTCAGAAAGTTTTCTCATTTTATTTTTTAAGATATCTGTAATATAGAAAAATCAATGAATTAAAAATCGAACACTGAACGATATTACAAAATTAAAACAGAATTTCATAGGATTATTCATTTTGAGGATCTATTAAATATTCACAATCATCATGAATGTAAATAATGATTCAAGTATGATTTTTCAAATCATTTATGATATAGTTTATGAATTTACAATTTATATAAAGCAAAAAAAGACTCTGGAGAAAACTACCAGAATGGCAGTGAAAGTCATTTATATTGTCAGAAATATGATTAATTTGGCTCCATGCTAAAGTCATATTTTTGGTGTGGGGAAAATGCTTGATTCCAAATTTTCATTGGTTCTATAAATTCACTAATTCAAGTTACGTGGTTTACTGTCTGAACCATCAGTCACCGTGATATGTCTGACAGACTTATTTCATCAGTAGTAGCTATCCCCTCTCCCTATATATCCTCTTATTTAACCACCATTATTTTCTCTCCTCTTTCTTTCTACCCTCTTATCATACTTTACTTTCTTTTATCCCCTCTCCCTTACCACTGTGTCTATCTCGTATAGTATCAGCAGTCATCAGCCGAGCCTGTTGTTGTACAATTACAAAAACCATCAGCAAAGCAATGCATCGTTAGTATTGATTGAAATTATGACCTGAATTCACAAAATGTCAAAAGATTTTCAACTTGTATTGATTGAAATTGCAACATGAATTCTTAAAATGTCAAAGGATTTTCAACTTCTCAGTCAGTGGAAAAAATTAATAAATCATACTTGAATTTTACTTACACATAATTAGATATATCTGATTTTGTCCAAAGATTTTCTAGAAAATGAAATTTTAGAATTTCAATGAATGTTTACTACGAGGAAAAAAATGTTCCTTATTAGTTAATGACTCAAAGATATAGCTGCAAATTATTCAAAACTAATTTTTCCAGCTTTTTTTCATTGTTTGTAAATTGAATTATCCATTATCTAAAAGAATTCTTAGTTGGAATAACTTGGTTTCTCATACTAGCATAGTACATATAAAAAGTGATGGGAATTTTATGAATGGATAAATAAATAATATATCAGAAGATTAATGCAACATAATTCTCCTACATTCAATGTCACCCTATCTGATCTTGTTCTAGATTTCTCACCTTAATAAATATCTGCATAATATCGTTAAAAACTGTCAATGCCAACCAAAATTGCTTAACAGTCTACATAGGTTTTTTTCAGTTTTTCATTGGTTCTGCCTGGATGGCTATGTACAGGCCACACCAATGGAGCTAGAGGACCGAGAATTTAAAAAATTTATTCCTTATTATTTCTAGAAAGAAACTATATTTCATTTTAGGGAAATCTCTAGCACCCCCCATTTCAAGTCAAGGGGTTCAATTTACAATGTAAGTATATGCTAAATTGGTACTTTATTTTGTGTCTGGCAGCGTTCATGTTTGCATTCTGATAATTCAGTAACTTATTCAATGATCACCACTTTTTTAATCTTTTAATTGATCACTCCCAACACAGTATGCTGCCAAAAGCCATCGGTCATCTGATGATTTCTATTGAGTGACTGACTAGGCCTGTTTCCTTTTTTTTTAGGCTGAAGTATAAATCCTGACTGGAATTACATCTGAACGTAACAATACAAATCCAAACTGTCTGCCAAAAGAAATGGTTCACGTCTTCGATTTTCAACCAAATTCTTAATGGAATGATTTCAAGTACTTAAGATAAAATGGTCAAAGTCATATCACTGAGCAGCAGTCCAAATTAACTCTTCAGGTTGATTTTAAAACTAGAATAGGCTTAAAAAGGGCATCGTCACTAGAAAAAGAATAATCATGTTATAGGTACCAGATTATGCTGTGACAAAAAATTGTGATAAATATTCATCAGAGACATCCTTTTGAACCTCGATTCATTTTAAGATGTGATTATTTCCCTTTACTTTCCCGTTACTACTGTGTTATTAGATCTAAAAAAATGAAAATTGTCCAATCCCACAATGTTTACAAAATCAAAAATAAATTCCTTGATCCGCCACAAAATTCAAACAATTATTCCCTGGCCTTTGGCCAATCCTTCCACAAAATGTCATTGAAATTCATTGAGAAGTTTGGGGGATTTTCCGAGGATAAACAAACATAAAGAAGTAATAAATATGGGTGAACGTAAAAAGGCCCTTTTAATCAATGGGGATGTCTTAATTCGCGCACCGGATATCATGTACGTAAACAACTAACCCGGGTTTTCTTCTGTAGCGATGGCGAACAAGATACCCGTTTTATGGTTAATTTTATTTTTTTGCTCGATTTTTCTTTCTACAAATGCATCAAAGAATAAGAAAAAGGAAACAGCGGTGAGTTTGAAGTTTTATATTTTTTCTGTGATTAAAAAAATATCTATGCACGATTTATTTATTTTGATCAATGTTTTTTTTTAAACCAACCCGGTCCAACATTTTAGTGCGATTTTTTAAAACATTTTAATTCGTTTTATTTATTTTTCTCTCTTCTTTTGTCGAAAATAATCAATATTTTTTTACCATCATTCCGAAAGATTTTTGAAGAATATTTCATTTATTCTGTCATCACAATTTGTTGCCTTTTTTAATTCTTTCTTTTTTGCGTGTGTCGTGTACTCGTGTCTTTTCTTTTTTTTTTTTTTTTTGACAACACAATATTTTTCGAGATTTTAATTAATTATCTAATGAATTATTTGAAAAAAATTGTTTTCACTCAAGGAAAAAAAAAATTTGATTCGCAAAATTACCATCATCTCGTTTTCATGCTCAAATCTCATTTATTTATCCAACTTTCCATAAAATGATGATCCTGGATCCGATCAGTCCTTCAGCTTTCGCGCTGGTCATCTTAGCTAGTGTTTTTTGAGGGGGTGGAAATCTCAAGTTCCACCCTCAACCATTTTTTCTTCAGTTTTACTCACATATCGGTGGAGGGGTGGATTTCACTTGGTTTGGTTTTGAATTTACACCCGTCCTTTCCCTAGACTGGTTGCTATCCAAGGCTAGAGAGTCCTATTCGCCTTGTTATTTCACACGTAGCTGATGGATTCATGCCTTTTCGGTCAGAATTTGAATTCGACACCCCGATTGTAATGGTTACGCCACTTCGACCTCCACTTGGACACTTAGAAATACATTATCTAAAATGTCCTGAAATTTATTTTTGGTCGTTAAAGATATTCTCCAACTTGAATTTTAGTTAAAATTATGAATTTCAATACTAGGTAAATAAAAAAAAAATGGTAAAATTTTCAAACCTAATTTCATTGGGTGATATTAGTTGATTTAAAGCATTAATAGTTTTTATCTGAATCTCAGAGATGAACTATCATAATTATACTCTGATTTATTGGATTGATATCCTCATCTTGGTTGTCATAGTTATGACGTTTCGAGTATCGTAACCCCCTCCCGCCTTCTTCATGTGTCTACCTTAGTTGGTGATCTGTGAATGAAGAATTGAACTCTTCATTTGATCAATGGGAGTAGATTATTCTCATTTTTTGCTCCTGGAGAAGGCCAGAATGTACAACAGCGGAAATATTGTGACAATAACAACCTAAATGAGAATACTTGTCCTAGGAAATCAGTGTTTAGTAAACCAATTTACTTTCGAACGAAGTTTGGCGTCTTAGGAATACACGTGTATATATTGTCATTTTATCTTTTTGTTTCACTTTCATTTTGCCGCAAGGATATTTCATCAAGCAGTTCAAATTTTAAAAAAGGCTTGAGGATTTCTCTCTCACCTTACATAAGTTACGATCATTACATTTGTTTACTTGTTAAGTCTGGTGTGTCATATTAGGAAAATCGAATGTTTTGTTCCAATTAATATGAAAGCTAAGTTCTGAGTGCATTCTTGTGTGATGTGTAGTTATCTGCCCTTGAATTGTAGCATGAATTTTTTACAATTTCTCATATGGAAATAAATGATATCATTTTAGAATGAAAATCAAGTTAAAAATTTGAATATATGCAGGCATTAAAATATCTTCATTTTGAATTATCTCATTATCTTTGAATAAATTCGACTGGTATTTAAAAAAAAAACCCAGAAGTTTTGAATTGTAAAGCCAAAGAAAATTCCATAAAATTCTACAGAAGAACAGCTTTATACACTTTTGAATGGTAGCACAAGGCCATAAATGTGGGGCACTTCAGTAGTCATAGCGTATGACAGTGATCCCCGACCAATGGACTGCAGAGCCTAGGCTATTGGGTCTTGAGGAAATGTGCTATTGTGCTTACTCATACAAATTAATTATATCAATATTCTTATAAATTATTTTCAAATTATGAACAAATTCATTTTCTGCATCTTAATATTGAATTCATTTGATGAACTCTTTTAGAAATGAAATTGAGTATATTGGTGAGTGACTTATAGCAGACTTATCACATATATATCCAGTAGTGATTAGCCCTCTGTCCACCAGTGTAAAAAAAGGTCGAGACCTTTAGTTTATAAAACTGGTTTGTTTGCCATTATTCCATAGAGAGTTTACCTGCTATCTGATAAGCTTAGTGCATTACAAATCTCCCTTTAGTTTATTATTGGTATTCCTATTTCTTGATCTGAACCTATTGAACCAATGCTGAACAGTTTGCGTTATAGCAGTGTACATTCCAAATATTTTGTTGACATTATCAGCAGCTTGAGTAGGACTGTATCCTTTTTTGAAATCATACTTGAAAATCAGCTTTCTTTTGAAGACACTACTGCTGCTAAGGGCTCAAAAAACTCCAATGATAACTACTTATATCTCTATTTATATTGATTTTGTAGAAAATGAAGCTACATTAATAAATCTTTTTTTTTTAGTATTAATGTAAAAAATTTTTAAAAAATATTTCATGTGTAAAAACTTGATAATTTTCCCTGTTTTGGTAAATGTTCCATTCCATGTCACAGAAAATGTTGGAGTTTATTGAAAATGAAAGGACACGGATCCAGAATAAGAAACCCTCCAGCTGTAACTTGAATTCTCCCACCCTGAAGACAATCACTAACTTGCGGCTTTTAGAGCCTCAGGTAAGTTTCTGATCTTAATCTTACTGCTAACCATTGAGTTGTATTTTTTTTCTTAGTGTTATTGTGAGAATGATCACTTGGTTAACCAGCTGTTCCAGGACAATCTTTCATTTCAATGATGACCCAAACTCTTCATTCGATTTCTGTAAGGAAATATTCTATGGAGAATACATCTCTACAAGGCCAAATAAATCATTAGGAAACTACAATCTTTTAACACCGACTTAATTTCCAGTGAATAAAGAAAGTGCATCCCATGCTGTGAAGTGAAAATACTACACATTATTGATTAAAGATAAGGTCCATCTGTGCCTGTACAGTAATTTACCAAATCAAAGTTGCAATTGCTCTTTATTCAATGTTTCTCTTCCCTTCCTAACTTGTAATGATTTGTGTGATATTTTAAAAGTATGATGAATTGGCTAGCTATTGTTTAGGGGTTATCCTTTTATGATTTAATATTTGCACTAATTTAGCACTCCTCAGGTCTCAATGTTGTCGGATTAGTTATGGTCTCTTGTATCAAATATCAATAATAATAAACTATACCTTGCCAGAAATGTATCTTGTAGATCATGGCCTCTGTTGTGACTTATTATAATTATTTTTTTATTCTCCAGAATGATAACACCATCTTATGTCATCTGAAATTCCTAGAAACCAACCCCACTGAAGGTTTTGTGTGGTCATCTTTGGGTCACCTCTATAGCCAAAAAAGTCCGTCCTTGGCCAGTCAAGCAAACTTTTGCTTCAAGCAGGCTGCAAAACTTTCTGCCAAAAACAGCCTGGCTGTGAGTGAGTGGCATTTTCTTGGACCTTTTGTCGTTGGAAAAATGGAACTTGATGGGGATCCACTGGAGGCATTTGGCGGAATCCAGAATGTTTCACTGTATCGACTGAACAAGAAGGTCAAGTATCTTTTTTTGTTTGTGGCTAATTGACAAAGGCTAACAGATAATATCAATTATTATACCTTTACTATTATTTGGTTATTAATGGGGTCCAAAGCATGTTTTTAGCATATTGGATTTTGAAAATTCTAAAACTCTTTTATTTTTCAACAAGAGCTCCAATTTACGATATAAGTATAATGCTAAACTGAACCCTTACCTTGTGTCCATCAAAACTTAGCTATTCACTAGCTGCTTAATCTCCTCACAAAGAGTTATTGGATTGTAAAGTCAAAAAGTGATACATTTCTCTCACCCATTAAACATAACCTTTTTTTTTAATGTATTGTCCACTCTGGAAGTGTAATGATTAGTATGTCTGCTTCACATGCAAAAAAAGGTCTTGAGTTCAATTCTCAGTATAAGCAAAGAGTGTGGAAAACTCTTCATTAGGACAAATTTCATTATTCACTCAGCAGCTAATTGAGTACACTCTAAGCTGTGTGATCAAGGTGAAAGTATTCCTTCAGTGAACGTACATCCTACCCAGGGGCAATTATAAAAAACTGTAGGTATCAAGTCCTGGTCTCAACCAGACTTGAGACTTGCAAGGATTGCTGAGCTGATGCATACAACAGAAACCAGGACTTCATCAATGGCTGCCATACTCCATTGAGTGTTGTCACTTAAGAGACATGACGCTTTACCTTTTTTTTTTTCAACAACGTTACTTTCACAAAAGCCTATATTATCAAATATATTCACTATAGATTGGAGTCAGCTGTCACTACACCACGATACGTAAAGTGTAAGTAATGTAACTCATTTGTTCAACTGTATAAAGTACACATCCAGCTGAAAATCACGCCCATAGAGTTGATATAATTAATCATTTTTAGTACCATCAAAGCCCAGAAATCAATGCTCTATTCCTAAATTACACCTCTGTTATTCCATTCTTTAATATAATTGAGTAATATCTCTTTAGTAGGTACATGGATGCTAGATAGTTTACTTGCAAAATGTAAACTCCTTCTTTTTATTTGTTTGTAGGTCAAGTACTATTCTGAGATGGTTCCTGGCGGTGAGGTGAAGTGGAAAGTTTACCGACACCTTGGAGAGTTTCTGATTCGTATATCTCCGGATTTACAATGGAATGACCTTGTTGGCTCTCTAGGATCAATGGGTATAACTGAGTGGCAGGGGTGGGCTGTTGGCGAGATTTCAACCAATGAGAAAGAGCAGACAGTTATCCTTCAGTGTCATGGAATAACTACAATCTACATTGACCATGTGCCTCTTGTGGGAGATGTCTATCACCGAGACCACTTGATGGTCAGTATTTCCCTATCCAGGGGGATACATGTACTTTATGCTAAAATAAGAGCAAAAGTTAATGCAAATTTCAAATGTGTCTTCAAGACAGTGGGTGTAACCTTTGACATTATGTCTCCAATGATGGTTCCTGACCTTGTAGAGGGTTACCTATTTAGTAAGTACTTCAGTATACCCATTGCAAATTTCCATGGTTCAAAATGGCTAAAAAATGTTGGCGTTAATCTTGTGAGTCAGTCATATGGACAGCCCATCTCTCTTGAAGTGACGGAGAAACGGAACATTGCTCCTGGTCAGATTCTCCCGATTGTGATACGTATAGATTCCTTAGATGACCGATTGACCAGTGGATGCTACCCAAATGGAATAGACCTTGTTTTGGAGATTTCTACCTCAGAGGGTCAGATGGAAGCAGCTCCGATCAATCTTCGTTGTCGAGAATTGGACCAAACATTTCTGTTTTCATTTATTGACCACGATGGCTCGGTTCAGCAGGGGGCGGCTATTGCCCCGATTGGTGAATGTCCAGCCAATGTTTGTCCTATTCTTCTCACCCTTCATGGAACGTCAGTTCTGGCTCAGAATCAAGCTGATAGCTACAAAAGAATGGAGGGACATGAATTTGAGTTTGGCCTGGAAGGAATTTGGCTGTTGGCACCAACAAGGTTTGTTCTTTTGTTTTTTTGTTTTTTATTCCCCTTAGACTGTATACGCTCATATATTCACATACTCACACACTCACCCTCATGCCTGTATGTGCACTCTCAAACGTTGGCACACTTACCTATATTCACACATGCACGTATTGTTATATGCATATACATATATATATAAACACATAACATACTGTTATGTATATGTCAACATGCACACACTCATGTTCATGCACTGTGGAATTCTACAGTAACATTCATTCAAATACAGTTTTATAATATATATATATGTATGTGTCTTTCCTTATAATATATATACGGGTGTGTATCTTTCCTTATGATATATATATATGTATGTGTCTTTCCTTATGGTATATATATATGTATGTGTCTTTCCTTATGATATATATATATATGTATGTGTCTTTCCTTATAATATATATATATATATATATGTATGTGTCTTTCTTATAATATATGTATACGTATATGTATGTGTCTTTCTTATAATATATGTATACGTATATGTATGTGTCTTTCTTATAATATATGTATACGTATATGTATGTGTCTTTCCTTATGATGTATATATACGTGTGTGTATCTTTCCTTATGATGTATATATACGTGTGTGTATCTTTCCTTATGATGTATATATATATGTATGTGTCTTTCTTTATGATATATATATATATATGTATGTGTCTTTCCTTATGATATATATATATGTATGTGTCTTTCTTTATGATATATATATGTATGTGTCTTTCCTTATAATATATATATATATATATATGTATGTGTCTTTCTTATAATATATGTATACGTATATGTATGTGTCTTTCTTATAATATATGTATACGTCTATGTATGTGTCTTTCCTTATGATGTATATATATATATGTATCTGTCTTTCCTTATGATGTATATATATATGTATGTGTCTTTCCTTATGATATATATATATGTATGTGTCTTTCTTTATGATATATATATATGTATGTGTCTTTCCTTATGATATATATATATATATATATATATATGTATATGTCTTTCTTAAAATATATGTATACGTATATGTATGTGTCTTTCTTATAATATATGTATACGTATATGTATGTGTCTTTCCTTATGATGTATATATATATATGTATCTGTCTTTCCTTATGATGTATATATATATATGTATCTGTCTTTCCTTATGATGTATATATATATGTATGTGTCTTTCTTTATGATATATATACGTGTGTGTATCTTTCCTTATGGTATATATATATGTATGTGTCTTTCTTTATGATATATATATATATGTATGTGTCTTTCCTTATGGTATATATATATGTATGTGTCTTTCTTTATGATATATATATATATATATGTATGTGTCTTTCCTTATGATATATATATATATATATGTATGTGTCTTTCCTTATGATATATATATATATATATATATATATATATATATATATATATATATATATATATATATATATATATATATATATATATATTTGTATGTGTCTTTCTTATAATATATGTATATTTATGTGTCTTTCTTATAATATATATATATATATATATATATGTGTGTATGTGTCTTCCCTTATAATATGTATATATATGTATGTGTCTTTCCTTATGATATATATATATGTATGTGTCTTTCTTATAATATATGTATATGTATATGTATGTGTCTTTCTTATATATATATATATATATATATATGTATGTGTCTTTCCTTATAATATATATATATGTATGTGTCTTTCTTATAATATATGTATATATATATGTATGTGTCTTTCCTTATAATATGTATATATGTATATATATATGTGTGTGTTTTCTCTTTATGATATATATGTGTATGTGTTTTTCCATTGTATAGGAATAGTATTGTCCAACAAGATCTAGATAAATGACAAATTTGGTAAATTATTTCTTTTCGTGTTGTCAGTTTACCATATCAACTATGTTGAAAATTTCCAACATGGAAAATTAACTACTTGGAAAGAAATAAGAGTATAATTTTCCAAATTTGTCATTAATTTAAACTTGTGTTTTTTTTTTTTGTTATGTTTTTGCTTATATACTCTCTGGAGTTTTGAGATGGAACCATTTTCATTATTCCACACAATTTTCAGTCTGGTTTCTTCATCTTTGTTGCTTTCATTGCAATGTCTGTGCAGAAATGTTCTTCAACATTCATCAGGAGTATGTGGCATCTCCTGAAGAAGAGAAAAGGCTCTATCGCCTGAAACATTATTTTTATTAGTTAGATGATTCTTTTACTTTATGTAAATCTCAACATTTTTTCGACAAAATTTCTGAAATAAAGAATTATCATTATTATACACTGATTCACTTGGACTAGTATCTTCATTTTGGTAGTTATAGTCTTAACATTTTGACCATTGTCCTCTCCAACATTTCTTCAGGTATCTGTCATAGTTGGTAACCTTCTTTCAAACCAAACTCTCTATTCAATTCACAGAGATAGATCATTCTCATTCCATCATTCATGCTAGAGGATATTCCCATATCCATTAATTCTTCCGAGTTTCCTAGTGATGTCGCTTGACTGCTTCTCAACCTGAATAAAACTGAGAAGATAAATTTCTTCAAAATTTCAATTCTTGCATCTTTCTTATTTTCCAGGCATGGAGCACATAATTGGGAAGGTCCGGGTGCATTAACAGCGATGACGGCTCTCGACAGGCTGGCTGAGATTGTTCAGCCATTGACTTGGATGAAAAACAAGATCTCAACACAACACATTATCTTCACAGGTTAGTGCATCAACCAGAATAGGTACAGGGGAGATAACTATTGTTTAAAAAAATGAATTCTGCTGTAACTCATCCACAGCTTCACCTTGAAAAATGTTTATTTCAATGAGGAATATTGAATGTTCTAATATAAATAACTTTTCTCTGATCACATACATACATGTACATATATATTCATCATCAAACTTGTAACCTCTAAAAGTACACACACATACAAACACACACACACACAGCACACACTACTGAAGATGGGAATACTTCCTGAAACATGTCTAGACCATTAATGAAAACATTTACAGATGAATAAACCTAACTTCCATACACTTTACTCCTGAGTCTGTCTCATTCTCTATAGTTAAAATTATATATATATATATATATATATATATATATATATATATATATATATATATATGTGTGTATATGTGTGTATTTATATATATATATGTGTGCAAATATATGAGGGAGCATTTATTGTGATCACTTTGGGACAAGATCTTTTTGATAACGATAACCAGCAGATAACATTAAACAAATGATATATAGAGGGATCCACTTATTGTGTTCACTTTGGGTAGAGTTTAGGACCAACTGATTTTGATTACAATAACTGTTTGATAACATTATCCCTGATTGTAATAAGTAGATTATAGTAAGCTGTATATATATGTATATATATGTATGTGTGTTCAGACATGTGTATGCAGGTATGTTCATTTATCTGTATGTATAATGTGTCATGAAGACTTCAGTGTTTGCAATGCTGTGAAAGATCTATTTATGCTTTGAAGACTATGTGTCGGGGATGGAAGACCAATCGTCCAGCATAGATCCTACTGTTTGGTGATCTTTCCACTTGCCAGCATAACAGGCGTGTCATGTGAGAGATAAAAGGATTCCTTGGAGGCAACCCTCCTTTCTTGTGGCACCGACTACCACAAGTGGGCAATTGAAGCTACAAACTGGAAGACATGGTAACATAAAGTCTTCCAGCTGATCTCCCTTTTTGAAGAAAACTACAGAACTAGAGCTGAGGGAAAACTCCACATGCCAGACCTTCACCTGCAGCCTCAGTCATAGAACTTCCCTTTTTCATTTGGGTCTCATCAGGACAGCAACAAATATGGAAAGCCTTCCTAAATCTTAGTTCATGAAGCCAAGCCATGTATACATGTGTAACATTAGGTACATTAATAAGTCCATTACTTAATGACCAAAAGAGCATTTAGTTATTATAATCAGTGACTCTTAAATGTATTGTTTTTGAGATGAATTAAAAATTTTGTATTAATTATACATTACGTAAGGTTGTTTATAACTATGAATTTATAACAATGAATGTAAGATTATGACAATGAATATAAATTGTCCTAATCTTTATATCCTTTGCTCAATTTTATTAGTAGGTCATTGTTTTCTAAAAGACCCTGTTCCAAATTGATCATAATAAGCAGCTTCCTCTGTATTTCCAAATGTTCAAGTCATGACCCACATAGATATTAGTATGTCCAAATCATGTTGCTGTATGATTATCTGATTCTTTTCTAGGTCACTCGATGGGTGGTCATGGTGCCTGGCATCTTGGAGTTCATTTTCCTGACCGTGCTCTTGGTGTCATATCTTTGGCAGGATGGATAAAAAAAGAGGAATATGGTGACAGCAACTTATTTTTCCGGTATGGCATTGTCCTTTTTCAGCATTTTTGTTGTTTTTGTCAGTGAAATCTAATCGGAAAAAATTGGAAGAAAGAAAAAAACTATTCAAAGACTTGGAATGAACAGAGGTTCATTTTAAATTTTTACCTAAAATATAGTCTAGTGAACTTTAGCATTCAATCTGTATGTTGTGCCTATGAAAGAAAGGTGTTATTAGTATTCAGGAATTCTCCTTCAAGTGATACTGATAGAATAGTGCTATAATATATATAATGTAGACACTTAGCTAATGATTTTACTATAGAAATGCATTGAAAATCAGGAAGAAATGGATTGTCAGTGGTCAGAATTGATGCAAGTATTACTGATAAATAGAAGAAGGCCACCTTCAGATTAGACATGATATCCTCACTAAAAGTGAAGATATAATGCTCTCTCACTTACACAATTAATGTAGCAAAAACATTTTCAGAAAATCTTTGTACATTTCCAAGATACCCCTAGAAAAGAGGTAATCCTCTCTAACACGGATGTAAAATAATACGCTCTGTATGGAATTACTAGATACTATATTTTACATTTGTGAAAGCAAGGAAAAACAAAAATGACTCTCTTCCGAAAACCATTATAATTTCCAAAATATTATAGACAACCAACTTTCCGCTCATGTTATAAATCTTAAAATAATGGGCTATTGATTGGTGAAAATATTTCGATTTTCATTAGAGTCTGAGTTATTAAGCTTCAAAAAGCCTGACTAACTGATCGGGTCAGGTTGTTTCTCAAAATCTAAATGAATCTTCCGAACACATCTTATTGAATGTTAAAAACCACACACTGCTATCTTTAATAGTTTCTGAGATATGAAGTAGTTCTCTGACCAATACGCTTGATAAAAGTGACCCACATTCTGCTAGACCACAATAAGATGACTCCATTTTGGGGAATGTTTTTTGGATGCTTCAGAGTTGTCTTATCTGCCAAAATATACATTTATATAATTTAGGGTGCCTCGCAATAGTCTGAATTTTAGTAAGCTCGTCTAGTACACCATTACTACTGGTGGGAGTCCTACACCTGTGGCAGTGTGTTTGACTAAACTAAACTTTGTAAATATATTATCTGTGTGTGTGTGTATGACTCATAACAATAGAAAATCATGTTTGTATTGTAATGAAGGTTTTTTTATCATTTCTTGTCTAGACATGATATTTCAACCAGTCATACTGATCCTGTGGTTAAGGCTCTGATGGAAGCAACCATTACTGAAAATGATGCAGACAGACATATTCAGAATCTGAAGGTAACTCCAGACATACATTTTGAAATAATTTCTTATAAATCTTCTTTCTTCAAGACCACTGTTTTCAAAAAAGCCATAACAAAAGAGAGCGTTGATTCATTATAAAAAGATTATAATCAAATAACCTAATTTTTTTTTTTCATTCAAAACATCAGTTATAGAATCACCGTAACCCCACAAATGGCTTGCCCAACCAACTAGCCAAATTGGCTACAGATTCTCCTCTCTTTGCTCATCTGTTTCTATGTGTGTATGTGTGTGTCCCCAGGTGCTCCTGGTCACATTTTTGGGGTTACAACCTTGAAAACTTGCAAGAGTACTCCACTAAACACCATCTAAAAACAGTCTTTTTTTTTTTTTTTTTTTGAGAAAGTGCTTTTTTAAGTCTCTATGGCCATTTTGAACCAACAATGTCCAAATCTTATGCTGGTAATTTTTTTAGATTATTTTTCAGATAATTAGTCCTGGTACACATGTGGCTAATGTCATTTGTTTATACAAAGTACGAGTATTATTTATTCGTTTTTGACTAGTGTTTCTTTCATCTTACTCTCGCCACTCTCAATTTATTATTCTATGGCTTTTAAATAAGCAGTGTAAATTGGAAATAAAGAATGAACATTTGCAAGATTTGAACTAGCATCCCTCATTCTTTGAAGCCTATCTCACTGTGATTGTGCCTTACAATGCCACGTTAGACCAACTTGGTGTCACATTTTGCTCTTATGCAGAAATGAGTAAATATGGATCAAAGTGTAGTATCTGTGCACAGTACACTCTTTGATAGCTTGCAATGATGGCCTACTGAGGCTTGGTATTGCTAAGTGCAAGAAGCCTAAGGATAGAAAATAATTCTGCCCAGTCTGAGGGGATCGGTAAGCCCCAGGGCAGTACCTATTGCACTAGAAGGCAAGGGTCGGGATTGCTTTGATGCTTTTGCAACACCAGTTGCAGAGACTTTTTTTTTTTTAGCTTTCCCATACATGGAACCCCACATTAAACTGACCTCGTGTCACATCTTGCTTTTGTGGGGAAGCATGTAAATATGGATCAGAGTGTAGTAACTGAACAGTCTTCCGAGGATCAAAGAATTGCTCCCTAGCACTGCTGCGTACAATCAAAGGGTAGTATCTGTGCACTCATTGAAAAGTGCTACACATACAATATGGATACACATTGCTTTTTATATATGTGGATAAGGGGTTATTTTTATACTTCATTTCTACCATTACTTCTGTGATTGGACAATTAATACCTTGAAATTGCATTTGATTGGTTGGGACATTGCATTGAAATGCTTTCTTGCATTTGTTTGACAGTTAATACCTCAAAATTTCTTTTGATTGGTTACTTTGATATTTTATTTGATTGGACAATTAATACTTCCACCATGCAGGATTCATTTTTTCAGACTTGCTGCCTTTAGTTCTTGTTATAAGATCACCTTTTCATTTAGCAATAGTACATAAAATCGATATTGAATTTAATCAAAATTGATTAAAATACGTTTTCTGTTTTGAGTATTATTTTTCTTTCTTCTTCATAGGGTATTCCTGTTTTGGCAAGAATTGGTGCCAATGACCGCACAGTTCATCCATATTTCTCACGGAGAATGTATCGTCTTCTGGAAGAGTTAAGAACAAATGTGAATTACACAGAATTGCCTGGCAAAGAACATTGGTGGTGGGACACATGGTATGGATACATTTTACTTTGATCACTTCTGTTCTTTCGTTATTGTCATCAGTCTCCCCTTGTCTTGGAAGGCAATAGAATGTGCATCTAGGATTGGTCTGTCATTGAGTTGTAGAGCCCACTGTGATTGTTTAGCCAAATTCTTCATACCTGCTGCCTCTCATTTTGTTTCTGATATTGTGAGCAGCAGTACTGAGGTGGTCTCTCCAGGTTGCAAACCTGGGCAAAGTTAATGGAGATTTTCAGTTGCCAAGTCAACAGAATTCCACCTTTCAGCCTTCCTTATATAATCTAAAGGAAAGCTGAGTGATATGTTTAGCTGCAGGAGCTAAAAGTTGGTATCCAGCTGCCTGAGAGGCTCAACTTCGGATTATTTTATTTTGGTTCACTCTCATAGCCTTTCCTTCTCCTGAATATATCCACTTTAGTAGCAACTACCGCAGAATTTTGCCCAAATTTGACATTGAAAGGGGGGAAAACTAGTAATCTGATTGACAAAAATGAGGAATGACCTTGAAAACTGACTGAAGATGATAACTAACTTCTTCATTGTACATTTAATGAATCAAAAATTATAAAGGTATATTTTTTTGTATAAATTTATTTATATATTGAAATAACATGAGCCTTTGTGTATCTGTAGGATAAATTTCATAGATATATAAGATTTGTGAGTTTGACTCAATCAGTGGTAGGTAAATGTTGAATTTATAGATGTATTTATTTATTAGAATGAAATGATTCCTTCTGTATTTATAACATAAATTTCTTGTCAATTTAATTGATTTGCCTCTTACACATCAGTATGTCATAATTTCAAATCATGGAATGTTAACTTTTACTAGGGTATATATACCCCCAGGAGTACATTTTTTATATCTCAAGTGGTACAGGAGTCAGTAAAACAACCTTGTTATAAAGTATGATAATTGCAAACTCTCTTCCATCTTTCTCTCATGTTGAAAACTTGCATATAGACCTTATTCAATGTTTTTGCTGGGAAGTTATGTGATTTTTGGTTTTGGATGCAAAACTTGTACGAATGGATTGTTGAACTTGCTATTTGAGCATTGCTTGGTGAGTTAACATTTTCAGTGTTGGGAATTTAAATCTAAGATCAAATCTCAAAATGTTTAGACTTATTTTTGGAAAAAATATTTTCTTTGATGTTGGTAAATGTGGTAATTAATTAGGTTCATTAATTGTGCTGATTAGCTACTGTATTACTCCAATTTCTAAAATCTGATTCAATTTGTGATTTTTATCGAAGGTCAACCAATGATGGTGGTGCAGTTCATGATAAACAATTGCGTAAGTTTTCTGCGACTTACGGAGTGATTCCAGGCCGTTCTAATGATGCTGAAGACAGTTGCAGTGCTGACAATGGCAAATGCTTTGATTCTACTGATGACACTAGCCGCTATCTAAACAGCCGGAAGCATCAACTGTCAGTGCCTGACAGTTATACCTTAATAGTAAATAACCCAGCTGTTGGTGAATCTATACATGGAGTCCATATTATACAACAAACCACACCAATGAGAACAAGTACGGTGGAAGTGAGTGACCATATTTATTCCTTTTTTTTTCTCTCTTACATTTTTGCATCATAGTTCTCTCTTGGTTGTGTATGTGTGTGTGCACACATTTGATTTACAATCAAACAATCAGTTGCCTGAACTGAAATAATGGAAGAGTTTCAATTTAACCATTTCCAGCAAATTTGATAATGATAATCTGTTGATTGATTGGTATTATAGTTATTTCTTTATTTCAACATTGATTCACCTAAAGATGAGAAATATACATTAAAGTTTTATTTAATTGAACAACAAACTGAACTAAGTAGTTCAAAGTATAGAGTAAAATCTTAACTAGCACAGAAATACTTGTACTGTATTTATGCATGCCTATAGAATTTTATTTGTTATGAGAGATAGGCTGTGCTGAAAATTATCTTTAAACAATTTCAAGTTTCAGCATTCAGTTTACCCATACTTTGATCTTATGAAAAAATTTGTTCAAATTGAGATTTTTGCACACACTGACTATTAAAAATCAAAGTCAACATTGCTTCGTAATCATTTTTTTGTATCTTTATCATTTGCTTCATTTATGATACTACAGACACTGTCAGTGCTGTCAATTAAGGCATGAGCTTTAGAGGCTGCAAGCCCAGGGGTCTTCACTAGCTGGGAGGCTTTCAGAGATCAAGTTGAAGGTTATTTGATTTGTGAATGCTGAATCAAAGTAAAAGTACTCTGAATTGTCTATCAAGAAAAAAGTTCAATTGATATTGTGTGTATATTTTTGTAGTAAACATACCTCAGTCAAAAGAAACACTGTATATGTACAGGGCTGAGTTTATTGAAGATCTCCTGTTGGTGTCTCTGTAGTGAAGAGATATTTTTACATATTCAGGGAGCTGAACTATGCCCATCTCTTCTCCTTTGACATCTAGGCTTGGGACTGGCACAGGAAAAGTTAACTCTGAAAATGTATCTATTCAAATAGTTTATATGTTGCTTTACATGACCAGGGAAGCTGCCATATTGGATCAAATTTCTCTGTTCCTGTTAGTTTCCATTTGACTGGAATCTACCGCAGTTGAGATGATTTTTGCAGCCATTTATTCCAGTTCAACCTGTGACCGAGTAGATTATGCCATGCTGAATACTACCACTCAATGGCATATATCTGGTTAATGTAAGTTACTGGAAGTGCCTCTCTCCTCTCCATGTAAAATGTGACAGATTGTACTCATAATATGGTAGCAGTAGAAAGGAGTAATCCCTGATCAGGCCAGTTATTTATTATTGTTTGTTTTAATCACTTTCTTTTTTAATGGTTATTGTAATTTCTTTCCTTTATTTTTTTTTCAGATTCAACTATTTGAGGATTCTGTGCGACTCCAGACAGCAAATGTCAGGAAATTTCAGTTGGTCAAATGTGCAAATCAAGCCACCGATTGGACAACAACTTCTGTCATTGTGAGCATTTTTCTTTTTTTTGAATACCATTAGGTTGGCCAAAAAGTTGATTTTTGTTGTTGAATAGCATAAGGAGCATTTGGATTTGGAGTCTTACAATCGAAGAAAACATAGGTCATTTTTTAAGGTCTTGAAAAACATTTTTTAACAGATGTAATCAAAATGTGATTATTTTTTTATTTATCTATTATTCATTTGAAGTAAATAGTGTCGGACAATCTATGGAAATGGATGTCCTTTTCAAAACTTTTTATATTGGTGTAATGAAAAAGCTTCATCAATGGTATGCACCCCCAGCATCCCCTAGTGGAGCAACTGGATGGAACCCTTGTCTCACACCCCAAGTGGAACAACAAAGCTAACACAATGTATAGATAAATCATGGCAAAAAGAAGTACCTATCACGAATGTTTCCTTTTGCTGAATCACTTCCACCTACCCATGATTTCCATTACACCTACTATATAAACTGTTATATGGGAAATGCATCAAGCAATGGTCGGATAAGGAGAGAATAAACAATGAAAGCATCATTGTCAGTGGCTACTGCTGGAATAGGAGCAAAGAAAGAGAGAAATATGCCAATAAAAAAACACTTCTGATTTAGTGTTTTGTCAATTACAGGTATACCTTGATTAGATTGGTCAATTCATTTGAAAATGTTCCATTCTGTTTGAAACCACACTGTTCAAGGTCTTCTTATGATTTTATGTGGTTTTATTTTCAGCTTTTACTTAAATACATTAATTTGTACAGCAATACTTTAACCATATTATCAAAGTTTTTATCAAAGACCGCTCTAATCCAAATTGCACTATTGGAAATATTCCTGTATTTCTATTGTTAGAAACCATCGACCAAATCTAACACCGTAGGTTTTTCCTGTTTTCAAGTTGATCTGGCTATGTATGTCTGTATGTATGTATGTATGTCTGTATGTATGTATGTATGTGTCACGCATACAGGTTACACTAATTGAGCTACAAGGCTGGTTATTTAAATTTTTCCCTCTTTTATGTCAAAAAAAACCTTTTTGGTTTTTGGTGGGGGGGTTCAATTTGCAATCTAATTTTATTGAAAATCAATCTCTTATTTTGTGCCCAGCAATATACATGCTTGTTTTTTAAAATTTAGATGTTTTTGGTGATCACAACAGAACGAAAGGTGAGAGAAGTAACATATTCATTGATTGCCCCTTTTTTCCAATTTTCCTATCAACCACCCCCAAAACTGCATGCTGCCAAAAGACAATGGTCATTTGACAGTTTCTTTTGAATGACCAACTATTCTTTCATTTTTTCAAATTAATTTTTTCAAAAACTTTTCTTAAAATTTGCATGTTATTCAGGTGGATAATGATTTTGTAGTACCTCCCGACTTCGTGCAGAAAATGATATCTTCACCAGGAAAATGGCTAATCTGTCGAGAAATGGGTGAGTTACTCTGATAAGATCTTTTTTTTTCTTTATCTGAAATTATTAGCATTTTGAGTTGAACAACTTTACCTTCAAATCTAAGGTCACCCTCAAATTTACTCATCTACTCAGGGAACTGCCAATTAATAGGGAATCATTGTTTTGATCTCATTAGTAGATGTTGTGTTTAGAGTTTTATGTCTATTAGATAAATGTTGAGTTGTTGACTGTAAAGTTAACTGTTTCATTAAACATTGTTCTGTTTTGCAAATAGATGTTCTCAAAACAAATTGGCTTCCATAGCAATATGATAGCTATTCTCCATAAGATGGCTTCCTAGAAATCCCAGAATTCACAGCTTTATATTGGCTGTCTGCAGTCTTCCTGTTAGTTGATTGTCCAATCAGTGCATGAGATTTCAAAATGACGTGTTTGTATTACTTAGTATGAATTATACATTGTGCTATATTATATAGAAACTTTTTTGAAATAGTGTAAGTAGAATGAACAATTGAAAAAATGGGGCTGCTGCAAGAATCAAACCACCGACAGAGTAGCTGCTTCAGCGTAGCAATGCTCTTACCATTGAGCTAAACAGCTGAAAATGCAAATTCATTCTGTTGGACCAAATATGTCCATTTTTTAATACATAACTGTCACATTAAAGGAGACGAATACACTGACAATGATTGAGATGAGAATTTAGGTTGAAAGTAGTTATTTGAGCTTTTGTGTCAAATTGGCTACCCTATCAGTGGCAGGTTCAATTTCCTGCTGCAGCCCCATTTTCTACAATCATTTATTTATATTTATTTTGTCTAAATTGAGTGATATATCAACCCTGTAATGACGGGAGATCATTTCAAATAAGTTTCAATATAACACCATTCATAATTCATTCTATCAAACCAAATATGTCCATTTCTTGATACATTGTTTAATATGTTAACTAACATTTGATTGGACAACCTTGTTTTTAATGGTCATAGCCGAATGTAGGGAGAATCAGTATTCCAGAACAGTGGAACAGCCCTAATAAATGGAGGTTATAGTATTTCAAAATCTTAAATACTTGAAAAAGTTTTGGTATATGATTGAATAGGCCAAGAATTTACTGTACATGTTAGTCTATAAGACAAACTTTTTCTTTCAGAAGACAACCTATATTCCTCTGCATCCAGTGTACTAGTATTGTAAATTACAACTTGATGATACTAGTGGAATACTCGTTGCTTTGTTGAGAGTATTCCTAGACAGGGTATGGATCTAAAGCACAGCAGTATCTGAAAGTTGCTCGGGCACTTGACTGAATCTTCCACTCACAAACATTTGAAAACAAAGTCAATTCCATCTCATTTCTTCTTGTCTCAACAGCATAGTTCAGCCATTCTCCTTTAGCGAATATCTCTGTTTCAACTGCCTACTCTTTTGTGTACCACTAGCCAGCTCCTCTTTCCCTCTCCCCACCCTCTTTTCTGTCTTTGTGCTGTGATTCCATTCTCAGAACCTCACCTTCATATACACCCCCGCCTCTATCAATGTAAAATGTTTATTTTTGAAGTGTGATAAATGGGCGGAAGTGTGACAGATGGAAGTGTGCAGACATGTTGCTTATAATTTAAATTGGCCTAACATTCAAAAATTGGTTTTAAGCCCTGATCTATCTTTTACGGACCAGGTGAGTGGACCACTTGTCCAGGTGATCTCGAACAGGAAAGGGGACCTCACAATTATGGGCCTGCACGACGAGTTGCTGAGAAACCATTTTTAATCATTGCAGGTAAGTATTTGCTTTTATATTTGGTGTCAATTGAAGTGATAGGGTATAAATTGCAATTTCAGATGAATCTGATTGTCTATACCAGTGATTCTCAAACTTTATTGTTTGAAGGCAGAACAAGAAATATATTTGACTTTTGTGGCACCAACCCTTTACTCCATTCAAATATGAATGAACGTTGGCATATGTTTTGCCATAATCAGGATATGAAAGTTTATATATATATGTTTTTTAGAAATGGATATATGATCCAACAGAATGATTATAGAATGCATTATATTATATATATATATATATATATATATATATATATATATATATATAGCCCCTTCAATGTAGCATCGTTCTTAACCATTGAGTCAAACAGCCTGATAGAAAGGCAAAGGCCCAAATATCTGTTTTGTCCTCACTGTTCTCATTTAGTTCATTCACAGTCCATGTGTGCACTTGTTGTTTCTAACATGGACAATTATATTATTAAGAAATGGATGTATGATGCGACAGAATATTTACAAATGCATTATATTATTTGAAATGACCTCCTGTTGTTATACAGAGAATGAGTCACTCAGCCTATACAATGTAAATATGATAAACAATTGAAGAAATATATATTTGTACTGGGGATGTGAAGTGATCTGACAATGTTGATGAAAGTGACAGTTGGAAGGTGAAAAGAAAAACCCATGAGGAAGCAGGTGTTACATCTCAGAGATTTTTTATTATCATATGGGCATATTTCGATACATTTCCTGGATCTTATATGCTTTCTTCCTTGCGTGGTATATGAAATGTTGTGGGTACTGGAGTGAAGGAAGCGAGACAGAGACAGGAAAGACTAGAATTACGACTGAGCCCGAGCAGTATAGACTGTTCTTTTTCAAGTTGAATTTTTGTAACCTCATTTTTTTCTTTTTTTTTTTTATGTGTGACCCCCACTGCCAATTCAGTGAAGGAAAATTCACAAAGTGAGAAAGCTAAGGGAGTGAGAGAAGGTCTTATGGATGTAATTTTACTATTTTCTTTCTTTTCTTTTCTCATCTGAAAGCTTCTCTCTGCTTCTTCTTTACAGGAACACAAAGCTCAGCAAACATGAATCAATTGCTGCTACATTTGGCTGTCTATGTGGCAAATCTCTTCTGGATCACTTCTGATACACAGGCACCCATTGTCAGGGATGCAGACGTATCCTTAGAAAAGATAAGTAAGTCACACCTACGTATTCATTTGTAGTTTCACTGAGATAGCCTCATCACAATAAGCTAAGCTTATATCAAACCAAATTAATTACAAATAGGGTCAGGAAGATTGGTGCAACACAATCTTCCAATGGAGAAAACCTGCCTACCTTGAAATTCAGACACTGAGAAAGGCAAAAGAACATATTGGCTAAAATACAGTGATAAATCTGAATAATTTGTGGGGTAATGATAAGGTTTCATCTCAGAATTTCAAATAATTGTAGGAAGGCCAGAAAAAAAAACCAGTTGAAATATGATTCTAAAAATGGCAGAGATAAATAACTTGTGGAATAATGATAGTTATCTCAAAATTTTAGATTAATCTAGGAAGGCCAAAGAACAAATCAGTCACCATCTGATGATTAAAACAGCAAGGATGAGGATATTAGTCTGAATAACCTGTGAAATAATGATAATGACTTGTGTTGGAATTTGAGAAAATGTTTGTACTTTTATTATTACAGAAAATAAAAATGTCATCATTATTGGTGGACCAAAAGAGAACAGCCTGGCTTCGAATTTCCTGAGTTTTATTCCAATCAAGATTAAAGGTATGTTCTGAAATATTTATGATATTGTTTGGTTCTAGGGTCCGCATAGGGATATCAGTGGGAATGTTGGAGGAGGAAGGGAGAACAATAGTAGAGAATATGGAGAATATGTGTGCCAAGTATGAGTTTGGAAGCGGAGATCAAACAAAGTATGAAGGTTTGTAAAGAAGACATACATATGTTTTGACGAACAAATGAAACATGCATTTAATGCATTGACATTTATAACAGAACAAGACTGAAAAATGAATACATGTAAGGAGACTGATATGATTGTGAACAGAAGAGGAAGATAGGAGATAGCTCCTTAGTGAAAGATGGGAGCTCTGTGCCGAGTTGTGGTAGCAATCATGTGTTAATGAAGTGGAAATGTCTGAAATGCAATGAATCTGTAAGGCTTTGAGAGGTCCAAGAAATGGTTATGGAGACCAGGTATCAGTGCATATGTCCAAGTGCCGAGTTGTGGGTGATGTATTTGTGATCACGTATGAGCAAAACGGGGGTCATTCTCAGACGTTGAAAAAGACTCAACACACAGACTATTTAAGACACTGAAAACATGTGGAGATTAGCCCATGTATGCTTCTTGAAGTAAGGAGAAATAGAAGACAATCGTGACTATTATGTAGTATATGCGTTGCCATTTCATTCATGAGAGATGGAGGTATATATGCGTTTTGAGCTAGTGGAAAGGACATGATGAGTAGCTGAGCAAATGAGAGATGCCTCAACATCCTTGAAATAGAAGGAGCAACGTTTAGTACAGTGATTGGTCATGATGGAAAAATAGTAAAGTTTGGATCGGCCAAGAGGCTGCCACATTGGAGCCCTTGTTTTCCTCAAAAAATTATAGAAAATTTTGAATTTATGCTAAAGCAATGGATATGCTTATTCCGGCTGACCCTTTGTGGATTATAGTGCTGTTATCTTTTTGCTGCAATTTCAGTTGCAAGAAGATTATCTTTTTTTTTTTACTAGCCTCGTGCCCAACCCACCTCCTTTCTCCTGACTCGGGACTAGCTATGACGACTGCCAAGCTGTTGGTTTTCTGTTACTTCTCTTAGATGGACTGCCTAGTGGAAGGGGTACCAACTGCCCTTCTATTCACTTATAGCCATTTGAATAAGTGGATTCATGCCATTTTCCAAGGGCATTAATACAAAGTGAATGTAAACAGCCTTGGTCAAAGCTCAAACTCTGTCTGCCAATTACTGTTAATTTTTTTTGTGATGGTAACTGTTACGCCACTCCCCCCCACAATAGATGGAGTATTATTTAAATACATTTTTGAGACCATTTTTTTTTAAAGCAACTTATATCTTTTATTGTAAAGCAATAGTGAGTATAAGATGAGGTCAAATTAGAAAAGTCAAGTCAATTAAACTACTTGGGTATAAGTTGAGCTCAAAACCATAAGCCAGTTATTTGATGAGTTCCCCATAGAAAGAAAAACAAAGTAAATACAAACTCACAATTTAGCTCCATATTTTTTTATTGAACACCAACTAAATATGATAACATGTAAACCTAATCTTTATTTCTTCACAAAGTAACAGAGAAAAATGATGAATCACCATACCTCAGAATTTTTCCTACTGTAACATGAACAATGACTCTCATTTCTGGTGTTAGTTAATCAGCCAATGGCATCACCCAAATATTCAGTGGAAGTACAAATGTGCTGGTTGAAATAGTTGACCCACAACTACCTATAGTATTTCTCACTTAGACATTCGTCTAATACAAAGTATCAGCCTCTCTTTATGACTGACTTGACTATAAGTGATGGTGGTAATTTTAGGCTACTTTTTTGGTAGAAAAACCTTGACTTATATTCAAAAATATCTGGTTACTTGAATTTTTTGAAAACTAGGTAAACGATATTTCACTCTCCTCATTGCATATACAACACAACAAATACTAAAAGCATATATTGGAAGTGAGCATAGGCCTAAATGTCTGTAGTAAATTTAGAATGTGAACAGTAGACACAGTAGTCTCCCCTTACCTGCATGCAGTGAATATGTTCCAAGATCCTCCGGCACATGCCTGAAACTGCAAAAAGTATCAAACCCATTTTCATCCCATGTATATATGAGTATGATATATCATTCAGCATACTCAAATTGACAGCATCAGTATTCTTACTCTTTAGGATCATTATTAAGAAATATGTACAAGCTATTTATGTTTATGGTTGACCACGGATATCAAAACCATAGGAAAACTCTATGATATTAATGATTAAAAACTAGATTGATAGAAAAGGGGGGTAACACTCTATGATATTAATGATTGAAAACTAGATCGATAGAAAAGGGGGGTAACACTCTGTAATATTATTGATTGAAAACTAGATCGATCGAAAAGGGGGGGTAACACTATATGATATTAATGATTGAAAACTAGATCGATAGAAAAGGGGGGGTAACACTATATGATATTAATGATTAAAAACTAGATTGATAGAAAAGAGGGGTAACACTCTATGATATTAATGATTGAAAACTAGATTGATAGAAAAGGGGTGTAACACTCTATGATATTAATGATTAAAAACTAGATTGATAGAAAAGGGGGGGTAACACTCTATGATATTAATGATTGAAAACTAGATTGATAGAAAAGAGGGGTAACACTCTATGATATTAATGATTAAAAACTAGATTGTTTGTTACTTATCTATCTTCTGCTGGAAAACTTATGCAAAATATCAACTTCAAAGGTGTGCATAGTGGATAGAAAAGATGTATTTTTGTCTGTATCATACAATCATTTGTGATAGCCTACACTTGGTGAGTGTTGGTCTTAGTGAAAGAAGGTGAAGTTGTTTACCGGGCTATCAGTGAATGTAAATTACCAGAGTAACAAAAATGTTTAGAAGTGGAATTTTGTGATTTAGCCAATGAATCTTTCAGTTTTGTGCCTGAAAATTTATTCATCAAGTTTCCACATTCAATCTGTACGTTGCACATTCGAAATCGAGGAAAAAGCATTGTCAGTGGTCAGAAATAAAAGCAAACGTTTGAACAGACAGAATGGGATTATTATTAGGTTGATGCAAAAGTTTCCAGTATTTTTTTGACAAAATCTTCTGTTCATAGCATCATTATTCATCCCTTAGAATATTTTCCCTGTATCTTGTATGAATTTTTGCCATCTATCAGATAAACTGCATCAGTGTGTATTCCATCATTAAAGGATGATTCCAGTTTTAATTCATAGATCTTTTTGAAAGGAAATTTTTGATATTTTAAGTTTTCAGAACTGCTGATTAGACAAACAGTGTTGCATAGAATGGAACAAGTGGTTGTTTAAAGACAACTGGAGAATATGCCACATGTAGAAAACCTTCCTATTTCAGCTTCATAATTGTTTGCTGTTTCTGATTAGCAACATGAGGATGGTTGCTGTCATGCAGCAAAATAATCACTTGACTTCCTTGCTCAAAAAAGGTCCTTTCTCTTTTATTTACTTTTTATAGATGGCAGTCTTGTTTTAGAGAAATGCCATTTCAGACATCCTCGAACTGGTGTACTCTCCTTGTCGCCGAATGGTAAGAACCATCTTGCACTTCTACTGTTTGGCAACTCCCAAGAGGCCCTCCTCGATGTCATAACTCTGGCTACCCCAACCATACCACCCATGAGCCGCTCACCAGTAAGTATGAAAGAATATTGTGTTGTTCTTGTCTGATTTTTTTAGTTGAGATGTTGCAGCCATTGTATTTTGGTTCATTTGAACTACTTTCTTCATCTTGGTTGTATTTATCATTATGTTTCAGCAACTGTACTCTCCTGATTTTCTTGGGTGTCTCTTATTCTATCCATGACAAAAATTATGGAATCAGCATACTTACAGATGTTCACTGAGCTTTTTTTCTTTGCAGAAAATAAACAAATCACCGAAATAACACAAAGCAATATTTGTTTAATAACTGAACATTTTGGCTTCATGAAATTTTTTCCTCTATTTAATCTAGAAAAAATATACCATTAATTTGAATAATTCAATCTGGTTTGTTTGAAGTGTATTTCATGAAGCCAGAATATTCAGCCTTCAGCTCTGTAAGGCTGTCAATAAGAGAAGACTACTTTGATAAAAAAAAAACTTCAGGTTGGCAGTTGCCTGGCCAAGCTACTTAGGAAGGTCACCTCGCCTAAAGAGTGATTGGTGTGCATGAACCGATCACCACTTTGAAAAACAACCAGCACAAATGAGAAGAGTGTCCTCCCCTGATCATCGCAAGCAGTGTTGCCAATTTAGATGTTCTTCATTAAAATATAGATGTTTTTTGTCGTGTCTAGATGTCAGAAATTGCTACTTGGGTGATTTTTTCACAAAAAAAGTAATATTTTTATCCAATTTAAAGTAACAAAATAAGTAATATTTTAATAAAGTAAATGTTGACAATTAAACTCAAATTTAATTTATCAATAATATGTAATATATTTCTCAGATTTTAGATATATATCTATCAGTATAAATCATATATTGATAAATATTAATAAAATCAAGAGATTCCTTACAATAAGTCAAGAGTTAAATTCCTTTTTCATCTTTCATTTTTATCTATTTATTAAATAAAAATTCCTCGATGAGCATCTCCTTAAATAGTTTATACTAGATGCAAGTTATAAAAACATGTTGAACTTGAAAAAAAACTTTACCATTTTACCAGTACAGAGGAACATTTTTTACCATGAATTCTTCTATACATTTTAGCTAAGGACTCCCAGAATTGCCCTATCAATTCATTTTCTATCCTATAGAATCTAAATTTATCTAAGTTCTTTCTTAAAATTATTTATACTTGTACTATTTTGTTATTATTTTTTTTGTTTATTTTCAGTTTTCAAATCTGATACCAGATTTTATGATAACTGGACCTGGTTTTCGACTAAAAGGACCTGGAGGCTTGTCCTGTACAGGTTTCTGGGGTAATCATTGGGAATTCCGACCTGACATTTCGTCCTGTGTCTGCCACACATAATGTAACCCATTGGCCATTGATTTAGTCTTTCATTTCACATAATACAAATTCCATTCCAAATTTGACCAGCTACAATTTCAAAAACTTTTTCATCAAATTACAAACCAATCTTCTATAAAAGACCAACTTGTGAAATTTCCACCATTCAATCATTGTGTTTATAAGTGACTGGTGGTGAATATTTGTTGTTCAAACTGCTGTGTATTGCAAATACATTTCGAAGACAATGTTATAGACTGATTTATGCAGACTTGTATCCTCATTTTAATTGTTATAGTCACAACGTTCTGGCTGTTCTACCCTCCGGCTTTTTCAGGTGTCCGTTGTGGCCAGTATCTTCTGGCAATTTTAAACCATTTTATTCAATCCATAGGAGTAGATTGTTCTTGTTCCTCTGTCAATGATTGAAGATATTTCATATCAATTAATTCTTCCTACTTCAATCATCTTTGGAGTATCTATTGTCTTCCTCTCCCACTGAACCAGAGTATATGACTTTTTAGCACTACCCAACCCAGGGATTGAACTTATGACCACTAGGCAAATACACTGGTTAAGTAGAAGACGCAGACAAGTGATATCATAAGGACAAATTAACTAGGAAGAATTAATCAATATGAAATATCCTCAGGAATAGACAGTGAAATGAGAAGAATTTACCTCGGGTATCGAATAAAGGGTTTTGGTGTGAAATTCCTAGAAGGCTACCAGCTACATAAGATAGCTGATGAAGGACAGAGGGTACAATGGCCAAAACTTAGTGACTACAACCAAGATGAGCACACTAGTCTGAGTAAATTAGTGTATAATAAATCACAAACCAATCTAGATCTTCCATAAAAGACCAACATGTGAAATTTCTCACCATTCCATCATCGCACGTAATGTTCCGGGTGGTGAGTATTTGTTCTTTGAACTGCCATATATAACAGATATTTGGGTGGGCGAGCAACAGAGACCATTTGGTTTAGATCTATTTGTTTGAAGCCCCCTGAGAACAAATTTGACAAAAAGGTTCATGTGATATCATTTCTTCTGGGTTACAGGAAGTTTATTTGGACTAACTGTAACCTAGTCTTCTTCATCCCCAGATTACTAATGCTATAATGACCACATTACAATAATGCACTCACTTGCAGTATTCTTGTACTGTGTTCTTGGTACTCATGAAAATGTTTAGCGTTGTCCCAGTGAAAGAGAACACAGAAAATAAATCTCTCTGTAATCTATTGGAATCATTCATGTGCATGTATGTGTATGTATGCATGTGTATGGATATGTTGTGGGACAATCCGTATAAAAAATAGATAATTATTTATATTTATTTATATGTATGTGTATATATATATATATATATATATATATATATATATATATATATATATATATATATATATATATGTGCATGTGTGTGATTGTGACCATATATATATATATGTGCACACATATAATTGTTATATTATCATATTCATAAGCATTTATATTTGGAAATACATCTTCAATATATATTCATGTATACATTATGTAGTTGTGTGATTATATGTGTATGTATAACTTCATTGATGAAATAATACTTATGTACTCAAATATATATATATATATATATATATATATATATATATATATATATATATATAAAAATATATATTTATATAGATATATGGTATTTATCTGCCTCCAAATGAAGGCAGAATGTGATACAAGGTTGAGTTCAGTGTGGGGACCCTCACATATACATGTGAGTAACAAAGAATTTGTGTAGTTCCTTCTGCGTTTCCTTTCAAGATGCCTCTAGCATTGTGCATTAACGCTGAACCTAACTTTTCAAGTGCAATGGGAGGTTGCTGCCTAAGAGGAAGATCCCTGGAACTATCGATTTTTTTTGCGCCAGAAGACCATTTGCCAGAGATGTACACACTTGCATATCAGATGAGATTATCTTCATTGTGCTAGAATATATATCTCTCCAAAATAATTGTGTTATTTATACATGGATCGGCACTAAGGAGCCTAAAGCTATCTTATTGGGTAATTTCTTCTTTAGTAATTGAAGTAACCTAATTTTGATTTTTTTTCTAAATCTCAACTTGACTAAGATATTTCAATGTGTGATCAGATGTTCCAAGTATTGAGAGTTTCTATGTTGAAAACCAAGCCGTAATTTTTATGTCATAATAGGATATTAAATTAACCAATGAGACGCATCAGTGACAAACAAACGCAAAAAATCTGCATATGAACTCATTTTATGGTGAGATCTTGATTATTCTATCTCGACTTCTGGTTATAAGTGATAGATTTCCTATCACCCTGGAAAGTACAACAAAGCCATCGACACTTTATGAATAGACCATTATTGATAAAAACCTGTAGAATTTTATTTAATTCTAAATTGATAACGGAATGCAATAGAATATTTTCAGTTCATGCTCTGCTCAAGAATTGTTTACTCACTGGATTAGCTATACCTTTCTCATTTTCCAACAACCAGTAAAGACAGATTACACATAACCAGAAGTGGAAATATAATTCTCAATATATATACATATACACACATGCAAATTCACGTATATCAAATGAAATTATCTTCATTGTTACATATATATATATATATATGTATATATATATATATATATATATATATATATATATATACACACACACATACTAATTTCTTCATTGTTATACATATATATATTTATATACATATCAATTAAGTGCAGAAATTTGTTCAATAACAATGGTTGAACCTTCGTTTCATGATGTTAGTTCATCAGATAGACAGTGTAATTTGACCTGCTTATTATTTATTTAATGTATAGAAATTACTTTCACTTTGATCTGAAATGTGACACCCGGAGAAAGTTGTAATTATTCACCTTGCAACATATTATATGATGGTTGATACTGCTTTTTTTTCAAGGTGCATGTACTCAGATTACAAGTTACTGCTTTTGTTTTCAACACTTATGTGAGTTTCTATGCCTTTTGTGTTCACATAGTTTTATCTGTTTAATTTTAAAATATTATTTGTTGAAGATATTTTATATTTAATTCATATCATTAGCATGTTTTTAATTTTACTTTTTTTTACATAACATTGTAGTAGTTTATTTTACCCTTTAAAATTCTTGTTCTGTTTTTATTAAATTTGTTATTTGGTTCAGTTATTTTACATTTAATTCTTATTATTAGCTTGATATTGATTTTTTTTCTCCATATTTTATTTTTTATGATTCTCATGTTGTAGAAAGTGGTAATATGTGCATTCTTCTGCAAGGTACTAGTTACACCTTGAAAGAAGGATTTTTAAAATTATTTTAGTTACTTGTGAGGTAATCTCAGTACATAAACTTTAAATAAAGCAGTAGTTACTATCATACAATGTATTGCCAAGTAAATAATTACAACTTCAACTTGGATCAAAATGAAAGTAATTTTCTACAGTATATAAATAATAAGCAGACCTAATACTGTCTAACTGATGAGCTAACATAGCAAAAATGAAGGTTTGATCATTATTATAGACTGAATTTCCATAGAACACTATTGGAATGAAGATATTTTGAATAAATATGCATGACTTGTATATGTATGTATATATATATATATATATATATATATATATATATATACACATTTAAATTGCATATATATACCTAACCAGTGTATTGATGTGGATTATAATTTATTTGATATTTGAATGAAATCACAATTCAGAAGACCTTGTATTCAAATGCGATTTTTCAATTTATTTGGCATTTCACCAGTTTATCCTGGCTTCTTCTGGAAAAGTGATTGGAATACAAGTTGTCTATTGAATATGCCTGACATGGACTCAATATAACAGACAACTGTGTACCCCATCACTTTTTACAAGGCAGAGTGAACTAACAAAACATCACAATAAACCAAGAATTCTCATTTGTACACAAGGTCTTCTTAATTGTCATTTCATTATTATATATATATAAATTTGTCAAATGAAATCATCTCCATTGTTTATGTATATATATATGTGTGTGTGTGTGTGTGTATGTTTTAATTATAAAAAAGAAATGAATACTAATCTATTTTGAAATTTGGCAGAGAAAGCATTTCCCCATTATTATTGGTTTTACTCCATTTTATTACTGTTGCTTTTAATCTCACTCTGGATTAATAAAGTCTTCAACCACTCCAGAAAAGAGTCTGAAATCAGAAATAAAGAAGCTTTTAATGAAATTTGAACTCACATCCCACACCTTGGGAGCCAGCCTTTCAATAGACCACAAGCTACTCTTTTTTATCTGATTTTGCAGTGCTTGCTCTAGATTGTGGTCAAAGAGTTTTTCAACTCAGAATGTTGTTAAAGTAATAAGATTGAATAAAACTAGTGGATTGTTGTTGTTGTTATTGGGTGGGTAAGAACTAAGTCAATTCCAGTCTCTGACTTGGATAATAATAGCAACTTCTAAGATGTTTGATATATGTCAGTAAATTTATACCATCTTCATAACCAAATTCATACATATCAAACATTAAATGCCAAAACTAAAAGAAAAAGGAAATTCGAAAGAAATACGTTGGTATCTCTTATTCACCTGAATGTGATCATTTGATTTTGTTGCGTACTGTGTTTTGTACATATCAGTGTCTCCATATGTTGGTGTTATATACATATATCAATTTTTATGTACTTCTGCATAGTATTTAGTGTAAATTCATGTATAAAAAAGTGTGTGTATGTATATATATATTGTACACTCCAAAGTTTATAATATAGGCATTTTATACATTGAAAATGTGCCACAGCATGGGACAATAGTATGCCAGATCAGAGTGGTACAATCTGTATTACATTTGCCATGTCTCTTGATATTTTTTTATCTCTCCAAAATCCCACAATGGCAGTTTGCTGTTGCTGATTTAACCCTTTCAAGACTAACTTATTAAGGTGCTTAACGCAAATTTTCTCTTTAAACAGATATAAAAAGCCAAAACATGTTAATTTTCATTTAATGGTCAGAAGAAAACTATTCTATTGAATCAGAAATTTTCCATATCTGTAAGAACTATAATACTTGATGGGGACCCCCCACCACCACAGTATCATTGGTCACTTGGACATTTTTTTTCCTATTCCAGGAAAATCTCATTTATTTATTTTTTTGTTTTCGACACATACATCCCAGTAGACTTCAAAGAGATCATGGGAATATATATATATATATATATCTATATATATCTATACACACACACACACACACACATCCCTGCAATCATAGAAACCTCAAGATAGAAGTGGAGAGATATCAGTCGCTTCCCAAAGTTCATTTGGTTCAAGAGTTGGCTTAAGTTGCCAAATATTTTCTGCTCATATGACAATCATCGTCTAAAAATTATATATTGGTTGACCCCAAAAATGTTTTTGGTGTTAGATGTCATTAGGAGCGCATAGTTTCAACTAATTTCACATAAAAATTTTATTCACATAACTCTTTTTATTTAAAAGCGCCTTTGATTGTATTGTGACAGTTGTCATATCAGCGTGTATTTGAAAAAACATTTGTCAAAATTGGCGTATTTTGGTTTGGTTCAAAGATGAAAGATAATAAGCAACATTTTCATCATATTATGCTATTTATCTATTTTTTTCTTCTAAAAAGATTAGTAAAAAAAAGTTGTGTATTTTATGGAGAAGGTACTGTAAGTGATTGAGTTTGTAAAGTTTTGTGCTGGAGATTTCTTGATTGTGATCAAATGAAGACTCTTGAGGATGATGCAGAAGAAAGTCAATATACTCAAAATATCCAAATCAAGAGTTGAAAATATTTTATGCCAGCTTGGATATTTTGATCGCTTTGATTTATGGCTTTCATACCATGGAAATGTTTTGTTCTAAACGAATTGTTATGAGAGATGAAATGTTAATACTTTACGACGTGGGATGCACAAAATTGTTTGGTAAATGAAATGAACCACAACTACCTGTACCAAAGGGTGTTTTTCATCCACAGGTGATGTGATATATATATATATATATATATATATATAGAAGGATTCGAAAGGAGTCCTCTTCAGTGAACTCCTTCCAGACAACCGAATGATTGATTGGAACAATTATCACTCCCTATAAGACCAAACGAAGGCAGCAATCCACAAAATGTGTCTGGAATTATTCAAGAGAAAGGGTATAATATTCCATCAGGATAATGCTAGACTGCCAAATTTTTGATGACCAGGCAAAATCAGCTGAGCAAGGGAGTTTCCATTCCTCCACTGTATTCAACAACTTTGGATTATCTTTCATTTGGGTCTTTACAAAAGAAAAAAAGGGAACTCAAGCAGTTCTTCACGTGGGAGGATGGAAGTGGCCAGAAAGATGGAACGAAATATGTTGTTCAATAAAGTTTATGTTGAAATGAGAAAAAATGAAAAGCGTCTTATTTTTACTTAATAAACCAAATCAATTTTTTTGGTTGCCTTATATTACATTCAGGTTGAAATGATACTGAAAAAAAAAAAAATAAACAAACCCACCCAACTTATTCACCTTTAATGGATAAGTATGCAGGTGTCACTGGTGTGATTATTGAATAATGAGATAGTAATTAAACACATAAGCCTAGTATGCATGTCTGAACCCCATGGTATACACAGACCAATGAGCAAGCATAAACCAAAAGTTTCATTCTGCTTATGTTTTCAGTTCAGTGTTTCGTATCACTTGAAGAAAAGTTTTTCTGATTCGTCATGAAAATGGTCTGTTCAAAAATCAAACGTCTATTAGTAATTTTGTTTGGAAGTGAACAAAACAGTGACTGAATCTATTCATATGCAAAGTGACATTTATGGGGAAGACTGCTTCTATACAAAGAGTTGGGTTTTTTCCCCTAAATAGTCATTCTACAATCATAAGTCAGCAGTGTGGATCAGAATCGAGTGTAAGCCTCTCATGAGACTCACTCACATCCCTTATTCTTGGGTGACAGCCTTCCAACAGTAGCTGCAATCATAGAATTACAGTCTGAAAGTTGTAAAAAAGAACTGAAATTAAAGTGTAAGACTAGTCAAAAATAATTGACAAAGAAATTAAAACACTACCACCTCACTTCATGTATTTAAAAATTCAGGGACTATTCCATGCATTAAAAAACTAGATAAAAATGCAAAAAATTGGTTCAAGTATTTTATTTTATTTGTGGTGAATTCTGTCAGCAATCAAAATGAGGAAGATGGGACTGCTAAGGCTGTGGTGGTGGAGCTGCTGCTGGGGGTTGCTGGACTTTGGGATGGGCAGCCATTGTCATAATGGCGGCAACACCTGAACAGAGGGAAAAAAATAAAATAAATGAATATCAAGTATTACTTGCAGAAAAAACAAATGAGTTAGTTTGGAAGAAAGTCATCTCTGCCAGTTCTAGATTATTTATTCAGGTGTACAAATAAATAAAGTAAACCATACTAAATTTTTCTTTCAACTTTGGTTTTTGCAGATGACAGGATGAGTGGCTAGTAATTTATGGATTTATTGGAAAAAAAAATCATTCACAACAGACATTCCCAACCTGAGGTACAGGGGGTTGTGAGAGTATAACTAGTATACACAGATATACAACCTCATCACAAAACAACTGATACATACAACTATTCAAGCACTGCTGTTATTTCCATCAAAAAGGGTTTAGGAGTCAATATTTCTAGTGTTGTTGGGGGATCAACTCATGACACCCAACATGATCTTCTTTGCACAGTTGCTCAAGTCACACTTCATAGCCAACAAAATAGGCTCAACCATCTCGATCTAAGATGGATTTATTGAAAGAATAACTTGAAGGATATCACCCAAACCCTTTATCAACAATTGTAGGGAGCTCTTGGTAAAATGAATATAATTTTATCAATTCTTGGTCTTTGATTTTTAGGGGTACATAGGAACCAGTCAGGATGCCCAAAGGAAACAGAAAAACAAAAACGTTTAGATTATGATTTACAGCTATGTATTTCAAGGTATTTTTCCCAAGCTCCAATACACTCATACTCAAATTGTGAAACATTGGTTAGGGGCAATTCTTTATTCATTTTTTTGAAAATAGGACTTAGAAAACTTAGCTTGAAAATTCACTCTTTTGCATGTGCTTTTCTTTAGCAGCAAACCTCAGCTTAGTTCTAACCTTCTGCGAGAACGATCACTGTCACCCAACATCTAAATGTTCAGTTACTTTGTTTGCCCTTGTGCACTCTACTGTACAGGATACTGGCCTTCAGCTGAACAATTTAATGACATAAAATAAAGTGCATTTCAAAGGATGATTGAGGAAATCTGTCACTCCTGAAATGCTTAGGAAAAAGTTTTTCTCAATGAAATTTTGCATCACTAAGGACTCTATACAAAAACTGCTTTTGAAAACGTTAACTAACATACTTCAAGGTTTGGGAAAAGAGAACTGAGAAAGCAAACATTCATTAGTGTAATGGAATAAAAATCTTGGCTCACCAAGAAAATCAAATTTGAATAGATAAATATGAACACACACACGCGAGTGTACATATGTTCAACAGAATAGATATATATGTATATACACATATGTGCACGTGAGAGTATGTGCAAGTATATGTATGTGAGGGAAGGTGTGCATTTGAGAATGACTATGCATTCATTCGCCACCCCCCACCTCACAAAGACAGAATATGACATAAGGTTGAGTTTATTGTCGGAAGCCTCCCTAATCAATACGTGTGGGTTAAGACAAAAGTTGTCCAATTCTCTCAATATTTGCCCTTTGATACATCGTAAAACATGAAGTATTAACCATAACTCAATCCCTCTTCTGTGCAATGGGTTTCAATACGTTTTTTAAATAATTCAAGTGAGCATTTCTGTACTTTTCTGAACGTGTCTGCTCTATGAGAAAAGGAGAAACTTACTTTCTAATGTAATCTTTTCAGTGATGTTTTTGGTTTTGATGTTTTCTTCTTGGCTTGTGATAAAAATATGTTGGTGGTCAATCATTTTCCAACCATACTTTGCAACCCACTGATGCACTTGTTTGTCTAAAATGAAAGAAAACTAAAAATTAAAACACAGAATAATATTTTCAAGAGCTTGAACATTTTCAAAGAGTTTGTTCCAAGATCTTACAAGTGATAAATATCCAAATATTTAAAGGTTTTTTTTTTTTTTACTAAATGAACCGAAGTAAATTCAAAATTATCATATTCAATAGCACACAATATCCCTAAACACACACACCCTTATTCCAGTAGGGAATATTAAGAGAGAAACGCATTTCCCTGAATTTCTCTCATTAGATTTGTAACTCCATCTCAAGTTCTGGCCAATATGGGACTGAACAACAGAGGTTATATTCACCTCCTGAAATAAATATGGAATTTCTACATAAGAATATAGGAAATTTATAAAAGAGGCTTCAAGATCAAGCATAAGCTACATCTACACCTGGCATTCCTAAACTGTTACAGAAAAACAACAAAGCTTCAGGATATCATGAGGTACTGCTGGCACACCCAGGGTTAGTGATAATTGAACTATGCCTGATCATAGGATCATCATCTGATGGAGAAATTGTAGAAGTATTGAAATGATATATGTATAATATATTGTAAGTTAACTTTACATCACTCTTAGATAAATATTTTTTGAATTTCCATGAAAATATTTTTCAAGAAAAATGATGAATTTGTTTCAGCTGAAGAGTTCATATTTTCAAAATGGTAGGAAGGACTTGCTTTTATCGACAAAATTATCAAAGAAATTTTGGATTTAAAATTTAAAAACAAAACAGAAAATATGAAGAGTTGTAGAAAAATCAACAAAAATATAATTCAATAGAGGTATACCCTTTTTTTTTAATGAAAAAAGAAAAAAAAAAACAACTCCACATTCACCTTTCTATTATTTAACCATCCATAAACAATTCCCTCATTTTTTATGGGTACTATGCATGCTAATAATAACTTAACAAGCTTTCATCTAAAAAAAATTCAAATAATAATACAATGCAGAATCATACCTGAGAGATCTCCTAACAGTTCAGCAAATACATCTTTGTGGATGGTGTCATAGCAGATTCCAACAACATGACAAATATCTACAGGTAAAAAGAGGAGAGAAAAACAGTCAATATCTCATCAGGTTCAGTGAAGAATAATTCTTGTCAAAATCCTGAACAGAAAGCTGGGATAAAGCAGGACTGTGGAGTCAGAGTTGGTGAATATGTGCTGAGTCAGAGGTTTGAGTTGAAAGGTTTTGTTTGGAGCAATTGTTGGGTTATTGGAGTCAATAGAAATTTGAAGAGACAGGATAGAAAGGTTTTGTGCACCAACTCCTCAGGACTTAGATAAAGTGTGGAAAAAAAAACTTACACTTCCTGATTGAATCTTCAAAACCAGTGATGCCATATATCAGATTAGGATCCTTGGAAATCTCAGCCTGGAAAAAATGAAAAGACAGGGAGGTTAAAATCATCAAAATATATTGAGGAGATGTGTACTGACCTAATGGAGAAATAATAGGAAATATTTTTTAATCTTTACTTCAGAATACAAGTATACATTCTCTTATCTGGAACACTTTATGGAATTCAAAATGGCATCAACGTTTGAATTGGTGGTGACCCATTCTTCCTTTTCGGCTAATCATTTTTTCCATAGGGAAATCTACAGCTTTTTCTTTCCGACATTTTCAGTCTTCAGAAAAACAAAAAACAATATCTGAGCAGCCGATGCATGTCTGACTAGTGGGAGTGGAGCACCGAGACAACAGTATGGAATGAATTGAGACCAGGCAATCTCGTAATAACTCCCTCCGTTCTCAAGTTTATGTTGGGTCATGTTTGCCGATATTTGCAAAACGAAACAAAAAAAAAAAAAAAAAAAAAAGATTATCATCAATGTAAGCACACATTCTCAAGGTAAATATCTAGATTTTACACTTACCCAAAATTCCTTGAACTGACAAGTTTCCAAAATGTCAGCCAATCCAAAGATATTCCTCATTTCATCAGTTTCTTGCTAAGACCAAGTTAAGGAAGACAAAACTGTACAAAATATTTGAAGATTCTCTTAAAAACAATGTAATCCACCGAATATTTTGACCTTACTTAATTCTCAGGTAATATTCAGCAAAAAGTAACATTTAGTCTTCTGCAGACATCTTACTTACTTTAAAACATACAGTTACCTCCCTATATCGCAGAAAACACACCAAAAGTTCTGTCTGTTAACACGATATCAGTAAAAGTTCTCAATTTCAATGAAATCTTGTCAAAGTGTTGGCCATGGACTAAGAAAGAAATGATCAATTTTGGGGACGGATCCTGGGATATTTTTTAAATTGTGATATTTTCCAAATATTTTTCAGACATTCATTCATAAGCTCATGTCATGTCACACTATCAATGAATTTCTTACAGTTGGTGGAAAGGTTGGCCAAAGGCTAAGGAAAAATGATCCATTTTTGGGGCAGGTCCAACAATTTGTTTCCATTCAGTTCTTCATTCAAGATGAAGAATCTTTGTTGCTTTCTATCCTAAAGTTCTAGGCTGACCATCTGAATAACCAGTGGAATCAGGATAAAGAGCTTCTGAAGTGGCTTGTACATATCTCTGGAGTTCAACTTACAGTTGAGTAGCAGTCAAGTCAGTAGGGCACAATGAGAAATTCTGAAGTCTTGTTTACATATCCTAGGTTCAAAGGCAGTCAGTGCTAAAATAAATTGATTATTGTTTCACTTCACCCCCATAAACCATCAAAATTTGCTCTGCCAGTATATAAGTAATCATTTAAGTGAATGGAAGTTTTGATGCATTTGTTTGATAAATCCTACCTAACACACGTACATAATCAGTTTGTACACAGGCAAATCAATAAGTCTGCTGCCTAATGATGATAAAAGTATTCATTTTCCATCAACATTCATCTTTTGTGATCAAGGGTAGAATGCAAATCACATACTTCAAACATCATATAATAAAAATTTCAGCATTGATGCACCCTTGCTCAAGTATGCATGCACCCACTTTCTATAACATCAGTGCCACTCATTCAATGAAAACTGGGCATTGCTAGATGACCTTGCAATGAAAGGACAAGTCTATTACCATTATCAAAAGGGTCAAAAAGGATACTTTAGAAGATTCAATTAGACACTTGCACAAAATGAAGTCTGTATGTGGCAAATTGGTTAGGGCTTTCAAAAGAATCTGCATAATAACAGCTTTGTTGTAGTATGTTGGGTTGAACTGATACCTAAAAATAGAAATACAACAAATAGAAAATACTTTTAAAAAGAAAAAAAAAAAAAAAAAAGCGCAATAGAAGAGAGTTCAAAATATTTGCTGAAAGAGAGTCGATTGCGTTTTTTGCAACATTCAAAAAGCAGTGTAATGTTTTTTCTATGCATTGATAGACATTCCCCTCAGTCAGCAGTGAGATGCCATTAAACGAACTCGGGTACTGTGTGACCGTCGCATTCATAGTGTTCATTAAAATCTCATGCAGGATTTTTTGGCAAAGAAAAATACCTCTAGGTCTATCAACCCTCCCCTAAATTTCAGGAATTCTTGTAAACATACAAAGACACTTGAAATCTTAGGATGTCTGAATTTTAATTCAACAAATATATTCTTAGAAAGAAAAAAAAAAACTTGAATCATTAGAGACTTCATATGATTTTCAAGTATATTTAACATTGATCAGTATGCTCAAAAATTCATACAAAGGCTACAATGAATGAAGAAAATAAAAAATATAATTATTATAATCTATAAATAATATATCTTTCTATTACAAATTCAAACATTAATCAATCATAAGAGCCTTTATATGATTTCTTATCGGATTTTAACATAATGAAAATAAAAGCCTGTAATATGATTTTTTTTTTTAACCTCATATTTCTGATGAACTAATGGATTCATCTGATATCAATGCTATCAAAACTAAATGTCTTATACTTCTTATCAACAACGTATTTCTTCCTTTTTTTTTTTTTTTAAATCTAGCCATTTTTAGCAACCAAACGAAGCAACTTCTTTGATATTTATGGCAGTTAATTTATTTCCGAGAATGCAAGTTTTACCATATGGAATTGATTATTTACAAGATTAGGCTTTATCGGTGAGATACCAGACTTTCCATAGTGGAATATGTAAATCATTGGAATAGTCAAGAATAAATAAAATTGAAAGTTTATTTTAGATTATTTTGAACGTCTTCGTTCTCTGAAAGTGTACGGAATTTTATCCGGGCTATCAAGACCTAGGATGCTGAGGTGGGGATGTTTATATATTTTGTTTTGTTTTTTAACTTAAAAAAATATACTTAAAAAGGTTAAATCAAGCTATAAATCTCAAATATAACTAAAAAAAAAAATAATACGAAAGTTAGGAATGTTAGCTTTTTTCAAAAGAAGAGAGATCTCGCCGACCTAAAGGCTACACTTGCCAAATGTTCTTTACGTAATTTAATATGAATAATGCGAAGAAAATTTTTATAATACTACGATATTCAATGACCAAAACATTCAATTTTTTTATTGTAAGGAAAAAAAAGACTCAAAATTGCAGGACAAAATCAATGACATAAGGATAAACAGAGTCAGGTGTTCGCAATGAAAAATAAGGATTTTGTGGAGGCAAACAAAACTCACAGTTTTAATACAGCCAAGTTGGCTTCCAGATCATAAGTATTCTCTCGGATTTGCATTTCAACATATCGTTCTAATGTTGCAAGATTTTCTGGGTTGTACCTATAAATAAAATAAAAAAAAGAAAAGAAAATCACACCAATTCAAGAAAATTTCAACATTGATTATTGAATGAGTTTCCTATCTTAAATAATAAATCAAAATAGTATTCATTTCCATTGACAACTTTTTTCGCTGATAAATAATAAATATAAATATATCATATAAATTGATAAATATTCAATTAATAAAATTGAATTTAAAAACAAATTAAATATTTCGTAAAAATTGTATTAGCCCATATGTTTCAGTTGTTGATCGGCGATTGTTTTATCAAGTCAAAATGATCTATGATTTCCGGTGACATAAAACAAAAGATCGCCATGCTAGTTTTCAATGATGATTTTGTAATGTTTAGATTATCTATATCTAAAAAAACTTCATCGACAAGACACATCAAGGGAACAAAGGAGAAGAAAGCTGTTTGCAGTGAAATTGGGGATTCAACCAGAATGGCTGCTGCCATTTTTTTTCGACATGTGCGAATTCACACAGCGAAACTTAACATCGTTATTCCTAGATAACGCAGTAGTTATAAGAAATAAAATGTACAATATTGAAAAGAGATACATATTTAGGGCATCAGACAATGATAGATTAAAAAAAATCTATTTTTTACCGATCAATTCCTTTCAAAAGTGCACCAACAGTAGCTCGCATAGCCTCCGCCATTTTGCCGGTTTATTAAATGGGCCGATACTTTTCGAAGCCGCGGAAACGTAAAAAATCAGTGCATTTCATGGGCCGCAGATTCGAATTATATTTCCTATTCTATTTTATTTGGCATGAATGTTCGTTTACATAGACGGTTTAGTATCTGAAAGAATATTTGTATTAATATATGATATTAGGGCTGAAGCATTTAAAATTACAATCATTTGAATTCCTTCAATTGTTCCAACATACGAACAAAATTTGGAATGTTAATGAGTACTACCTGCTCGGATAAAGCACAATGGAAGATTTAAAAAAAAAATATATATATATATCTATCCAGAGAGTGAAAGTCTAAAGAAAGCAATTTATCCGAAGTAATCATAAATTAACTTTAAAAAGAAACATTTGTCATATTCATTGTCTAATCAGACCGACAGAGTAAAAACAAGAACCATTAACGATGTGTCTACCATCCATGGTAGTAGCAGAAGGCGTAGTCTTTCTTTAAGTCAATTGATTCTCATACTTGTAAAATACTGTGAGTATTATTTTCAATAGAAATCATAAACGGACATTTTTTGCGGTTTTTGGAAATTATTGGCCTTCATTAAATAATCTAATGCATAGCACAGACATTCTACTATCACATCATGACAGTTTGTAACAAAATTATTGGAAAATATATTTTTTTAGGACATAACACCTCTTAATCACATCTTTCCTTCCCCTTTCCATTGTTTAACGTAACTAAAACCAACTGAATCAAAAACGTTTTATGTGAGGACACATCTAAAAAAAATCCCTCCTTGCTCAAATACCTGGATCCGCCCCTGCTCTTCTCAAAATTATTGACAATGCTTTCTGATTGATTTACTTTTGTGGATTATTTTGTATCATCTTTTTTTAGTCAACTAAGCTCTATAAAAATATTAATCTACTTCCACCGATAAATACTATTGGAGATAGGTCATCTTTTTTAGCGTGCTTAATCGATTCCTCATTTCATGTCTAATACAAAGAGCAGTTAACTCATGCTGGCTGAAGATTTCTTCACACAAGCCTGACTTATGCTGCTTATTCTTTTATGGATTATACACTTGATGAAGACTGAAGAATGGATTGGCCCTAACATTGCAGTAACAACAAAAACATGCAGAAGTTTAATTGTCCAAACAAAATTTCAACGATTACAGCCCACTAGTGTTTCCCAAGCTTTTTCAGAATATTGCCCCCTTTTAGAGCATATAGGCTATTTCCCCAGCAGCTACTTCTGTGAAGTTGGTCAAAAATGACACATTGAAAATTGAACTCAACAGAATTTTTTTTCAATTTAACAAAAAATAAATGCACAAAAGTGTCTGAATACTTGATTAATTGTTATAAAAATGATAAATGTGAAGGATGGGCCTAATATTATCTGTGAGGGTTATTAAGTCTCATGTTAATCATTTAATTAACATCTAGCTCCTTAATTAATGAAGCCCTATTTCTTAACATAATTAGATTAGAATTTCACTTCTATAGGAAATCTTATAGTAGTTGTAACTATCTGAAAGAGTCATTTCTTCAGGGTACCTTGCTGATAGTGATGGTTTCCTAGTAGGATATTAGGAGGTAAGAAAAGTGTAAGTCTTACATGTGAAGCAAAGAAGTTTGATCAACCTTTTTTACCCCTTTTAGTTGTAGGCACAAAATGCTGTTGCATGCTAAATTGAATAAAAGAGAATTTGAATAATTCAGCAATATAATAACAAAAGAGTGTTTATTAATTATGCAAATATAAGATTGTTACATTCAGCTGAAAGATGAAGTTGTTGATTATAAGGTTAAATGTCCTTATAAGTGAAAGTAAGAGGGTGTATTTTTATGTAGAGTTCTTTATAGAATGTTCATTTGGCTTAGAATGTCTGGAAGTTAATGGTTCGAAGTTCAATTGAAAAGGTTCATTTAGGATCGGTATTGAGAAAAGATAGTTTCTTGTTTCAATGTTGTTTTGAGAAGGAAGAATGAATACTCAAAATAGTCATTTGTGTTGGCATTTTTAGTTGTGTGCAAGAAAGGTACCATGTTTGAATGTAACTGCCTGTTAATGTGTGTGTTTGTGGGACATCTTACATCACCACTCTGCAAAGCAGAATTGCAAAACTAAAAAAAGATTGTTGAAAGTGCTGGTATCTATTGTAGATCATTAAAGAAATAAGATGATTGGAATATATAAATCTTAATTACCAAGTGGAAGGTAAAGTCTCATCCTAGAATTTTAGTTGGTATCGACCAAAATTTTACCTTGGTTATCTAGTCTGAAGTATTTTCCTAGACTGACCAATTTCTACTTATTGTAACTTTTTCTGAGTGGAAAGAAACACTTATTTCATGAGGGTCCTGGGTTTAGAGTTTACTTCCAACAAAAGATTCCTTCCTGTGGTACGAATCTTAAACTGTTTATTCATCTCTCTCTGAAATGTCTTCATCAGAAATTTTGGCTAAACAAAGGTTGCTTTGAAAACATTTTATGGGTTGACCGCAAAAGATATTATCCATCGTTCTTTACATTCTAATAAACTATTTATAGGACAAATCATGTGTTCACCACAGATGAGACTATTATTTCAACATCCTTGGTCCTTTTCACCAACATGTCTACCAACACTTCCTTGTCTTCGGCACCCGATTGAGTCTTCAAGCACCCCCCATGGGGTCGTAGCACCCCCCCCATGGGGTTGCTGTGCCCACTTTGGGAATCAGACAATAATACTGGTGCAATTTCATTAAACCATATTAAATTTAAGTAGCAACAAAATTTAAGGTGTAATAAATAGAAAACATTTTGGGGACTATTTGGTGGATGAGATAAATCTTGTCAACGAATTTAATACTAAAAAAAATATAAAATGATCAATCTCCAAAACTTCAAAATATTTTATGAATGAATTTAATTATTATCAAGAATTACTTTATCCTTAAGAATAATTAATACTCACCATCACAGTTAATAATTGAACAACTGCATCTTCAAAATTTCAAGTCAAGTAAAAAATTGAAAAATAAAGATGGTCAGAATAAGTTCTAATTATGACACCACCTACATTTTCCACTGGAAAACATCTAAAACAGATTAAAAAAAAAAAAAAAAAACATCTAGATTCTGGAGAATCAATGTGTTATTAAAAACCTGTGAAATGTCAAAATAAGGCCCCAAAAAGGTTAAAAATAGACTTTTTTGCCAAAAATAATTTTTCTCTTCTTAGAAGGGGTGTAGTGGAGCACTGATGCCAATTATCAAGTCTGTAGACCAAACGGTATGGCCAGAAGCATTGGAACACACAAACACATGCACATTTTTAAAAAAAGATGGGACACTTTGCCAACTCTGGTGGCTATAATTGATCAATTATGAATTTACCATATTTGCTGGCATAAAAAATGCTTATTTAAAAGAGATTATGCAAAAATCACTCTGTGTCCAATGTAACAATGTTATGACAAGAGGATCATCTACTGAAGCTCGAAATGGATTGCTATGAAGCTTGGATGAGTTTCAGTGAGTGGTAGTTCCCCAAATACTATTGTATACAACTTCTATTCCAGCTAATATTGTAATTAGCTTATTTAATGAATAAAGTTGAAGCCATACATTTTTTATGAAAATGTTTTCATTTATTTACATAAAGTATTTCATACAATCCACTTTCTCTCATTCAACCAAAATAAAATTATCAATTTCCAGAAGCTAGCTATCATTCACAGGTCCCTTTACATTGGAGGCAATCTTCATCCTTTTCCGTTTTCTACGGGTTTTCTTGATGCCATCTTGGCTTTTAGGAACAATGTTCTTTTCAGGTTTTCTTTTTTTCTTGCAGGACAATGGATTTGGGCCTTTGGCTTTTTTCCGTTTCTTGATTTCAACTTTTGGTTTTTTCCCTAAAATCTTTTTCTTCAGGTGCCTCAGCATAACCTGTTCATAGTCAAGAGGTTGTCCCTCCTGCAACGCTGCTGCACTGCCATACAACTCAACCTGGCGAGAAGCCTCTGAGGGTGATTCAAGGCAAAGGGTTCGGTCAATAAACAATACTGGAACACCAGGAACTTCATGCAGAGACTTCTGAAAATTCTTGTCCTGTGTTCAAAGATAAAAGATATAATATAAACAGTGAATAAATGAAAATACAGCATATTTTATTATACTCCATACAGCAAATATACTCTATAACAGCTTCAATATCAAATTACTTCTTATGTAACAGTGACATGTCAAGGAGATGAATGGCAAAAGGTATTAACTGAGCTTAGCTTCATCTGCCAAAAGTGTGGGTAACCAAACGAGGATCAAACTCATAACAGAGTAGTCATGGGTTGCTATATCAGCTTGTTAACCATTACTTCACAGTAAGGCCCTCTTTTATGAAGCCTAGCCTTATCTGGCAGAAAGCTACCAAAGTGGGGACACCTTATAAGGATTTAACTAAGTATGCAGTAGTGATTATCATGAAGAATAATCACATGGCATGACCAAAGATGGATAAGTCACAGCCAGTATCACTTCTTCCATAAGTGGGATATGAGTACAAACCCCGAGTAGTTACCCTTTTTTTATGCTTTTTTGGCTCATAGGGTGTTGTGGCCTACACAGTTGGTCAGATGAAAACATGGATGTCTTATTTCTTGTTAATAGCCTCTTTCTGAGGCAGGTGTGTGAAGAGCAGAGGTGGCAACAGTCGGCAACAATAATACACAAGGTGCAAAAAAAATTAGCTAAACTCAAATTAACTTACCTGTGTGGCAATAATATAATGACGACAATTATTTGATTTCACCATAGACAGAAGACATTCTGTTGCAGAAACAGGTTTGTTTTTATGCTGGCATTTACTAACGTGACATTTCTGCAGAATTTGAAGAGGTCCTGGCAGAATTTTCTCTGAAAAAAAAACCAACAATCAACAATCAAAACATGATTTTTTTTGTTTTGTTTAGTGTTAGTGATATCTTTTTTATTGTAAGTGTGAGTAAACCTGACAATGGTTTTACTAGAAAAACATTGCAAATAATTTTACAGTAGAAAATACTGTAAATGATTCTATTATAGAAATGCATTAAAATTCAGGAATAGGGGGATCGTTAGTAGTCGGGAATTGAAGTAAGTGTTATTGAAAAAATAAGACCTTTATATGCATAATGTAAGTGTATTGCTAATGATTTTACTATAGAAATGCATTACGAATACAAAGAAAGGGATTGTCAGTGGAAGTTTTATTGACAGAATAGGACTCTAATATGTATAATGTTATTGCATTGCGAGTGATTTTACAATAGAAATGCATTGAAAATCAGGATGATATTGCCAATGGTCAGGAATTAATGCTAGTATTACTGATAGAATAGAGAATATAAATATCACAGTACAAAAAGAGAAGAAAACTCACTCAATGCCTCAGCCTCCGAGATGATACAAGATGTAGTACAAAGCTTGACTTCAGCTTCAAAGAACTTGGCGACTTGCTCATCTAACTGGATGTGAAAGTTTAGAGCAGCAAGAGAGAAAGTACCATCAATCAGGATTTGGTAGGGTGTTCGAAACTCAAAGTAATTCCGGTAAAAAGCCAAAATTTTTTTGACACGCTTGCTTCGGATAATCTTCATAATTCCACGTTGTGTTATAATCTAAGCAACATCTGGGTAAAAAAAACCTGAGGGAGAAATATCAATGGAAATAAAGATAATTAGTTTTTTGATGAAACTAAAAAATGATATAAGGGAGATAATGTCTCAGTGTCAGAAATGTAACCAGAGAACTAAACAGGACAAGAACTGTTTATGGATACTTCTACTAAAGAATCATCCCTCTTTGATTCTATAGGACACAGGGCCTTACTTTAGAGTTGAACTCCATGCACGGGTGGGGAAGGGAACTAAAATTGTCCAGTTTCTTCGGCTTTGCTTAAGACAAGGAAAAGACATCAGGGAATAGCTTTGCTCTGGCCCCTTCAAGTGCAATGGAGGAGTACAGCCAGAATCTAGATATTATACTTCCTAATACTTTTTGATGGTCACGAATGAATGATCAGTGATGAAACTACAGAAGTGCTGGAGAAATATAGGTACTGTTTGATGTGAGAAAGATATTAAATCTCTAGATGAGAAATATGATCATTTATCACAAATAAGGCATGGAAGTCGGCGATAGAAATGACTGATCAGCTCTGGTTTTTTTTTTCAAAGAACTGTGTTAGTGAGCAGATATGAAATCTTTATCCTTTTAAAAACATTTTCAGAGTCATTGTTTCGACAGAATCAACATTATTCGCTGCTTTGATTTTCTTTTATAAAATTTCCAAATTACACCTGTGGCCATGGTGTTTACTTTTATATTACTTCTGGATTTTTTTACACTTTGTTTTTAATAGATTTGATATCTGCTAAGTTTGTATTCTGTTTTAATGGGCCTCAAGTGCCCTCACAACAACCAATATAATTTGGGATGCCAAAATACGAGATAACGGAGTAAAAGAATTCAATCTGTAACAAATAAATATTAACTTTTTAGCTTCAAAATGAATGAAGAGAAACGATATTTACGGTGACAACAGAAAAGATTGAGGAGTTTTGGAGAAATAACTAAAATTTTCAGCAAAAATGAAATTAGTTAACATTATGAAGGCATTAAATCTCATCAAACTAATCTCTAAAACAATAAAATTTATGTAGTAGAGAGTTAAATACAAGAAAAGGAGAAAACAAAACAAAAAAGTACTTCACTTTTTCAACAACGAAATTCTTCCATGTGTGATCGTATAGGTAAGAAGAGTTAAGTCCCCTACCCTCAAGGGACCGTACCGTTATTTACTTCAGCTTCAAGGGACCATACTGTTTTTTCAAGGGGAGATAAACACTCAAATACGGATGAGACAAAAAACCCTAGGACAAAATCCCTCTATGCAAAGTAGGACTAAATCTACTTGTTAAATTAGCACCCGTGAAAAATCTAAGTAACTGGTGAGACTAGTAGTGATTCTTTTTTTTACTTTACTTATTAATAAGAGTTTCTTACGTGTGAAATAGTGTTTACCTAGCCTCATATCCTAATCACATATTTCCAATGTATAACATTTGTTGAGGCACCTCAAAATTGAAGAATGATACGATGACAATGATTGTTAGTGAAGTCAGAAAAAACAACAGGATTTTTATCCTCTGAATTATTGAAAATATTTTTTTCCATACATATATAATGTTAGGTCAAGTAGGAGAAAACAGATTTTCACACGGTTTTGTCTCAGGAGGGTTTTGTCCTAATAGTTTTGATAGATACAAGGCCAGTTTCACCAGTGACACCTTCCAGAGTCTCCATTTTATCTAATCAACATAGCCCCACAAATGGCCAGACCAACCATATTCTTCTTTGTTTGAGTGTCTCAGGTTATATACCTATCTATGTGTGTGTATGCATGTGTATGTCCTAATCATATTTGTGGGACTACAACTTGGAAAATTTGCATGAGTACACCATTAGGCATCATCTGAAAACGTTTTTTTTTTTTTTCATTTAAAGAAACTGGTCATTTTTGGACCAACAATGCCAAAATCTTCTGCTGGTATTTTTTCAGATAATTTTAGATAAAAAGATATTTTTAAAGATAATTTTGAATTGAAAAAACATTTTTTTAAGAAAATTTAAGATAAAAGTTTTTGAGATAATTTCAGATAAAGGATCTATTTTTAAGATAATCTTAGGTGAGAGATCTGTTTTTTAAAATGATTTTTGATAAAAGATCTATTTTTCTTAAGATAATTTCAGATAAAGATCTATTTCATAAGATAATTTTTTGCTGTCGGTCCTAATGACACTGAATTGATCTACTCTTCAACCACTAAAGCAAACAGCATAAAATAGTTTCTTATTTCCCATTGTTGCCAGGGATCGACATTCAATCCCAGGTAAAAAGGAAGGCTAGTAGGCGTTTTTTTTGCTATTGCTTAGCACTTGGTCAACTGGCACAACATAATCTAGGGTCTTTTTTTTTAATACCCATTATGCTAAATAATTAGAGCTATTACAGCTCATCGTATTTTGGTTTGCTAATAAATATGAATAAAAAAGTTACAAACAAACCTTTGCCCTGTCTCACTAACCAACCCTAATGGTGGGTTATAATTTTGTTCAGATAATAACTGCCAAGTTGCAAAAAAATCACTAATGTTTTCCTTATTTTCATTCATTTTGCAAACAAAAATATGGTCAGCTGTAATAGCTATAATTATTTAATGTTGGGGGCCAATCTTTTTTATCTGTCAAGCTTTGTTAAGTAAGTGAATATCTGACATCTTGTGTGGGTCCCTGCCATAGAGCAATTGCTCGCAAACTAGATTCACAAACTATTGCAGCAGTTCCAGACTTTTCTGGCATCCAATTTCCATAACTGATATTCTATTGCATCATGATGTAATTATGCTTAGAACTCTTACCATCTTTCATTGGCTTTCTCGTTAGAATCTGTCAACCAAGACTGTCACCAAAACTGTCTATGTAGGTTTCTACAGTTTTGAAGTTTGGCTGGCTGGCTGGCTATGTAAGTATGTATCACACAAAATGAATAAACATCACTGTCAACTATATATCCAAATGTGAGATAAGGTCAAGTTCAAGTCTCTGATGACCCAAATATATGAAGTCTGGGAGACACTCTCCTAATTCCAAGAATTATAAATGAGTGTTGTAGGTGATGGTGGTGGTGATGATGATGTTTTTAATTGAGGGAGTCAATTTGCAATTTCAGTTCATGATACTTTAGTTACTTATTCATTGATCATTCCTTTTATCATTTTTTTAATTGATCATACTCAACATGACATGCTACCAAAAAGACATTGGTCACAGGATGGTTTCTATGGAGTGGACTAACTAGACGTGTGTCCATTTGTTTTTTGAATCATAACATTAAAGGTAACTTTCCAGTGAAGTAAAAATTGTTAAAAAAAAATTGAAAAAGATGAGTCTGAGGTTACAACGATAAGGCAATGAATTTTTATTTAATTAACAACATCAGTTGATAGCAGGGCTCCTTTTGATCATGAAGGATTCTTTGGCTAAAATGGTTAGGGATAATGAAAGATGGACTCCAGAGGTGTGGGATGTGAGTTCAAGTGTTGCTGGCAGCTACTTCTTAATTTTCAATTCTATACTGTTTCTTTAAGCAGAATTTATCAACCTAGAGTGTTGTTATAAAAAGTAGCTATGATAAAATGGATTAAAACTTGTAATAAGATAACAATAGTAAAAGAAAACCCACTCAACTATGACTACTCAGTAAAATAAAGATGGTATAGAGAATTAAAGAAGAGAGGGTAACAGAATCATTATGGATTGTGCTCTGCTTAATCATTGAGGCTATCATAGCCAAAGTGGTTAAGTTGATATCAGTGAAAGGCAGGTTTGGGATACATGTTCAAGCCAATAATAAATTACTTAGATTTTTTCTTTTCTTTCTCTTCATTTTTTTATGTGCTTTTCTTTTGAATTTTTCTCATTACTAACTTAACTTCATCTTAATATTGTTGCATCCTACATGATGCATTTTCTTTTTTATCATTTTATTATATCAATATTGTTACTTTTACAGAAAGCATTTTCACTATTATTATTTTATTACCAATTTTATTCAGTTTAATCATCGTTGCTTTTAGGTAGAGTATTTATACTATTAGACTAACAAAACTACGGTCACTGAGTACCTGATCGAACAGCAATCGAGATAGTAAGGTATTCTTCCTTCAGTTGCTTCGTTCAATCAGCGCAACTAGACACACCATATGGCCTGAAACTTTGCAAATTCTTGTGTTGGCAACATTTGAACGAGTTATCTTGCAAATCCACATGAGTACTCCACTAGACATTTTCTAAACCCAGTTTGGGGGATTTTCATAAATCTTGCAAATTCTCGTGAGTAATTCATTAAACATCTTTTAAATGTGTTTTTTTTTATTTTTGGTAATTTTTATAATTTGAAAAAAAAAATTCTATAATTTCCAAGAAATCTTTTGTTGTTGCTACTGGACACTCCATTTGACATTGAACCTTGCAAATTCACATTCGTACTTCTCTAGAAATGATGTAAAATCATTTTTTGTTTTCTAAGAAATTAATGTACATTTTTTTCCCTAATGGAACTCCAAGAGGGTTTTTGCACATTGTAGGCACTACCAGACACACTTTCTGGAATAGAAATTTACAAATGCATATGAGAACACCTTCAAGACACCTTCTAAAAATTGTTTTTTTTTCTGATTTGGGGGTCCAAATATCTTTATTTTCAATTAAATAGTAGCAGTGGTAGCAGAGACATATACACATGCTCACAAACATCTCTTTTCTAAAAGGTCACACAGTTGACAGTAATTTTTTGTAACTTATTTTTTATTAGATCAAGTATTGTATACCAAAGCATCTCTATGTTGGGTCCCATGGAGATTTTAGGAGTCACAGGAATATTTCAAAATCTATTCTTTGAAAAAATAATCTTTTCTTTGATTTTTGGCAAAAATGCTTTTTTCATGAGAAAAAAAAATGTTGGGGGTCTCCTGGATTTGTGTATAATTGTGCCAGCGCAAACAGACAAAATACAGTGATCACTTGATGGCTAGGGTGACATATTACTATTTTTATTACTGACTTTACTTCATTTTATTATTCAATACTTTTAATCAAAACTTGTATACAAGATCATGTTTACCTCAGCTAACGAAGATGAAGAGGTATACGTTTTTGGTTGTGTCTCTCTGTGTGTCTCTCTGTTCACCTGATATCTCCAGAAGTACACGTTAGATTTCAATAATTTGTGGAAGGGTGGGCGATGGATTGAGGAAGGGTTAATTAGATTTTGAGGCAGATACATCAATTTCTTTTTGATTGAGAGATATTTTTCTATTTTATTTTTCATACGTTTATGTATATGTCAGTCAACTCAATATTCTAAAAGGTATGCAATGAATTTCCATGAAATTTTATGAAAGGATGGACAATAGGCTACAAAAGAAGTGATTGAATTTTGGGGTCGATCCATTCACAATTATTTCCTCTATGTCATAGTTATATGTACACACCACATAATATTCCCCAAATTTCGTGTCGGTTCGCAATACCTGTAAAAGTTCTCAATGAGTTACAATAGAATTTTGTGGAAGAGTTACAGAAGTAGTGATTGAATTTTTGGATGGATCAATGCAAAATTATTTCACCTGACAATGGTGTTGGCAAAGGTATGAGCTCTGAAAGTGCTTTTTAGTTTGGAAACATGCAGTAAGAATCCAAATGACACTCAAGAACAAGCAAAACCTGTACACTAACTCCAGAATTCATGTTATTTTTAGATATTTATAAAATTAGTTTTGCCAGCCAAAAGGTACTGTGGTGAGGATTAAACTCTCAAACAGTGGCTTGCAAATTTAGTCTGCCAAGTATTGCTCTGCAACAGGAATCCATCATGATTTTTATAATAGTAAAATGAAAATAAGTTTTTCAGGAAGAAAAAAGTTGTCAAGCTTGATATGTATAGATATGTTGTGTCTTCAGTTGTAGTGTCACCAGCTGTAGATATATTTCTAATTCGTTGTTGTACAAATTGGTCTTGAAATTTGAGATGAAACCTTCTGAAGGATGGATCAATAGGTGTGATGCCTGATCCATTAGTTGGCTGAAATTTTTTTGAAATTTTCACTGTATAATGTTTGATTTATGCAATTTCTTGAGAAGCGTTGAAGTGCACTGACAAGGAAGGAAATTATGTTGAAAATGAATATTTGATATTTTAAATAATTGTTTTGTTTTTTTATCATTAGGCATGGATTTATTGATGTACCTACATATGCTGTAGTGTAAATATACGTACTGGTGAGAAAAGACCTTGCACAATTCTCGTAGAGTTGTCCAAATCAATACACCCACCATAAAAGAATGGGGCTTTATATGGAGATTGGCCAATGCTCTGACAATAAAATCAAAAAACTTAGTAATGCATTACTGCACACTATCATGGTCACTAAATGGGTTCTAGTCCCAGGGGCATATCAAGGGAAGGGGTAAATATAATACAAGGTGATCTATTGTGAGTCCCAAACAGGTATGTCTTGGTGAGGACAAAAATTGCCCAGTCCCCGCTTACAGTGTCACATAGATGTCAGAAATACTCCCTTCACTCTCCTCCCCTTCCCTTTAAATAATGTACTGTATCAGGGTTGGAATCCCAAGGAGTAGGCTCACCTTGTTTATGCCATGAACTGACTGAAGATGAGAACATAACTGAAGATTGTGTAAAGTACTATAGGAGATCATAAGGCTGGTGCAAAGGTCAAGAAGAGACAATCCCAAAATGCGGACATGACATGTATGTTAGGGGATGCACATGGTCCCCAGAACTAGATTTGACATTATTGAATACGACATACACTCTAGGAAGGCTGGAGGATACAACACAGGAATGTTTTGAAAAATAAACTGCGAAGACAACAAAATTAAGAAATAAACTACATCCAATGATTAGAACACCCAAACTAACAAAATTCAGACAAGAACTGTTCATGTTGAATCTTTCTTCTCATCATTTCTTGCCTTGGTCTTACACTAGATAATGCAATTGGAATTGAGTCCTGATAGTCCATGGGCCAGACCAGATATTGGTATCACCCAAGCTAGCAAAACTTCAAAGGTGCCATTTTATTTGTTTCGCCAATAGGAGTAAAATAGTACATGATAGCCTTTCCAAATGAGCAGCAGTTTCTTTTTCTTTATAGGAAACCTGCTTTTGCACCAATAAGTCCTAGTTCTGTAATAAGGCTCCGTAAGAATTTTAAGTTGACTAATAAAATCAAGTGGAGAAGCTAAAAGGACCTTCAGTGTGTCATAATAACTTGGGTAAACATTCCAGATCAGTTGTAAAAATTTTTATCCAAAATGGACATATTGTATAATGTAAAGGAAATTTCATACGGAATAAAGTTTGCAAAAAAACCATCAGCCCCAAAACTATTCATTTTGAGCTATCCACAGTCAAATGGAAAACCTTTCTATTAAAACAGAACACCTTTGGACTAATAACTCTGACGTGTGGGAGGTAATCTACCCCCCAAATTAGGCATTTCTTCCATAGTCTATTGTTCAACCTTCAATAAAATCTAATTGAAATTTAATGGAAACTTTTGGAGATATCGTGTGGACAAATAGAGAACCTTTGGAACTATTGTGAGGGGTGGATGATTAACTAAGATATAGGGAGGTAATCGTGCATAGATCCACTCCAATATTTTCTGACTTCTTTTGAAGTCTATTACCCACCTTTCTGCAAAATTTCCTCTGAATTTATTGATAAATTTTAAGATATCGTGTGGACAGACTGAGAAATTTTGAAAATATTGTGTCGTGTGAATAGCTCCAATGTAGGTGATGTAATGACACACGGATACGTTCCAAAATACAATCACTCCTTTTCCTATTTATTGCCCATTCTTCAAAAAATTCCTTTGTAATTCATTGATAACTTTTGAGGATATTTTGTCGACAGACAAAGAACTTTTAGAGATATTTTGTGGTTGCCAACAATTAGCTATGATGTAGGGCATATAATACACTCAGAAATTTCCTTACTTCTTTCATAGCGTATTGCCCACCCTTCCATAAAAATTCACTGAAATTCATTTGGAACTTTTGAGATATTGTGTAGGAAGATGGACAGGAAAAACAGAATCGAAATTCCAGATCAAAGCCTTTTATTTACTCCTGGCTATTCCACCCTTTCAAAAGATTTCATATAAATTCATTGAGAACTTGGGGAGAAATTGTGTGGACTGATATTTTCATTGTTCTAGAGGCCTGTCATAGGGTATGGGCATAATAATTATGATATATAGTATCTACCACTCAGCCTCCCTTCTGCAGTGGCTATCATACCAGATTAGGTCCCAAACACATGAAAGATAACAAAAATCATTTCTAATTCTTGTCACACCAGATGGTACCAATAAGTTATTTTTTGGTCTTGGTTCATGGACCATGAAACAACTTACCAGGCATCATCATTGTATAATAAGTACAAGCAATTAAAACATATTTCCCAACACACTCTGTTGAATGACTCACCTTTTGTGTGAACTTACCAGCTGGAAATGAATGTATGTTAGAGACCATCAACCAAAACTGTCAAAATAGGTTTTTCAGTTTCAAAGCTGGTCTGTCTGGCTGGCTGGGTGGCTGGCTGGGTGACTGGCTGGCTATGTATGTACGTACAGATGTTGTATAATGCGTACAGGCTGCACTAATGGAGCTGAATGGGCTGAAAATTCCAACATTTATCCCTTATATCTAGAAAAAATGTTTCTGTTCTTTGAAAATATCCCCCCCAAGTAGGTTTTGGGGGTAGAGGTTGCAATGTAAGTATATTAAATATTGGTCCCTTAGTTTGTGCCGGGCAGAGTTCATACCTACTTTTTGAAATTTCAGAGTTTTTAGTGATCAAACAAAAGGCAAGAGAAGTAATTTATTCATAAATTAACTTTTTTCAATTCTTAATTTATCACCCCCCCCCCACTCAGCATGCCGCCAAAAGACATTGGTCTTGTGATGGTTTCTATTGAGTGACCTGTTAATTGATTTTAGTCATTTCTTCAACATATCTTTCAAGCCTTATTTTCCCATACTATCAGATTTTCTTTTAAAGTCATTTGTTTTCAAGTTTTGTGTGACTTTCTAGCATAATATTTTTTATAAGGGTCCACCAAGCTTTATATATCTGAATTTAACATTATTTTACTATCCCTTTTCAACAACATATTTTTTCATTATAGTAAAGGGGATATCAAATTTTTGAGCTGTTGAGTTGGGGCATGAAGCAAAAAAGACTAAGAACCACAGCTCTTGACTCTTTTTGTTGTTCACCTCTCGACTGAATCAACCTCTTAACAAAAACTCTCTTTGCTACATTTTCATCTTCTTTTCCTTGACATTTTCTACTACATTATCTTTATTGATGAAATTTATAACCATTTGCATTTCAGAACCAACAGAATAATGAATGGTGGCCACATCCTCTTCCATAACTGGATCTCAACATTATCATTATCCATCATCTTTATCCATCTTGTTATAAACACAACAAAAAATGAGTGGTAGTATTGGGTTGGTTCCACAGCTCAGAGTGTGAAACTATAATAGCTGAAACTGTAAGATCTGTCTGGAAAGTTTACAGCCAATTGAATATCCTGATTGAAAAGCCTTGATAACTTGGAAACCAATCTGAGGGACCTTACTGAGAATGCATGAGCAGAAACTTTTCCTTGCAGTCAGCAGTGAATACTGTATGAATGTTGCATTCACAATGATCGAGCTGGCTAATTCTTTTTGTCTAATACAGAGTTTTTTTTTTACCCCCACTGTACATGCTCACTACAATATCTGGCTTTTCACCATTGAAAGGGAGGAGGTTTCAGACCATGGAAAAGATTAAGGAGAATGTGGAGAAGCAGCTGATGGCAATTCTGAGAGAGGATATTACATTTTCTTGTTAATATCAAATGGCTACAAATTTTCTTTGTATAGCCATATACAATGACCATATGAGTGGTGGAGGTTTTGTATTGTTTAGTATTTTAAAGTTAATATTCTATGACCTGTGGCTTTGCTGATGGTCATCATAGATGTATAAAGAAAAAGTCACATAATATTCTGTGAAAAATCTCCAGAACTGATAAATTGTTTGAGGGGCAATTCAAGAAAAACTCATCCCTAACCTAAAAACTCTTCAATAACAAAGGGTAATTTAGGAAGAGTTCAGCCCTAACCTAACAACCCTTTGACAAGGGATAATTTAAGAAAAGTTCAGACCCAACCTAACAACAATTTAACAGCAAGGGGTAATTGACGAAGAGTTCAGCCTTGACCTGACAACCCTTTACAACATAATGTTCCTTAGAATGATCATTGACTTTAATCAATACATAAGTATCATGCTATTTACTTCTATGCATATCAATTATTTCTTTGTAGATTTTGTCTTTGTCTCCTCTCTTCTCTTCCTCATTATGACATCTATGCATTCCTCATATTCAAGTTATATATTTTGAAATGAAGGCCTCATCAACATAAGTGTAACAGACATGTCAATTATAATACATTAGCATAGTACCCATAAAAAATGAGAGGACCATTAAGACAATGATAAATTAGGCTATTACATATTTTAGTATAAATGTATTTAACCCTACAAAAATGACATTCTTAATAAAGAAGTGTGATTCCAAGAGCTTTTATCAGATTTCTTGTTCTACTTAGAACTACCTGCATTTACACAAATATATGTATTTATGTAAGTTGTCTAAACAGAAATGATTCTGTCTATCTCTATTATTATTCGGACTATCCTCTTGGTTGTTTTTCATAGAACGTTTCGGCCGTTATACTCTATTGCCTACATCAGGTATCGTCCGGTAGGTGTGGGGAAGTACCAAACCGAACACTTTATTTAACCGACAGGGGTATATAGACTGCACTCCCCTCTTAGCAGTAGTAGTAATATTTTTTAATCATTATTATTGTCTCATACATGGCGTAGTGGTTAGAGAATCAGACAGAATTACTGCAAGTAAAAAAAAAGTAATCTTATGGTTCTAGGTTCAATCCTAGAGACAATAATAATAATTCAAAAATACTACTACAACTGCTAAGAGGGGAGTGCGGTCTATATACCCTTGTCAGTTAAATAAAAGGTTCGGTTCGTTACTTCCCCACACCCACCTGATGAAGGCCATAGAGTACAATGGCCGTAAACGTTGTATGAAAAACAACTGAAGATAGTCCAAACAATAATAGAGATAATAATAATACCTCATCTCAAAAATTCAGAGAAAGACTAACTGATTCCATCTATTTTTAAATTATTTTAAGAGTTTTTTAATCAAGATTTTACACCAAAAATAAGTTTTTCTAATAAGATTTTTAACTTGATTAAGCAACTACAAAATTAGTTCTACTATCCAAACTGATTTTCTTTACTTTTGATTTTTCACCTTCCACTGCACCTCTCTCTCCATCTCACTACAATTGTATACTGTCCACCTCTCACCAGTACGATCACCCCTAACCCACCCAATGTATGTGAACAAATGCACTATGCAAGTAAGAGGCCACTGCACCAATGAAAGGTGACAACACAGCAGCAGCAGCCAGCTAAAGAGACAGAATAGAATACAAAAAAGTGGGGAGACTTGAAAATGGTGTGGAAATCATTCTCCCATTTCCCCAATGACTGAACAGACAAATAAATAAACAAACCAATTTTGTGATACTGGTGTTTATATGCATAGATTTTGAAATTGAAATGAAGGCTTCTAAAGTCAACATGGGCGTAATAGACACAGTTCTTACTTCCTAAACTCAGCACTCGCCTAGGCTGCTGATGACTGCTGAGGATGGCTGATGCTGCCTGAACAACCACAGCTGATGACCACTACTGATACAATAGGTGTGACAGACAAAGTTCTAATTATATCTACTTCATCAAATGCTTGTCAGTAAGTGATAATATGTCAAGAACATCTTAGGGTTAATTTGTTTCTATATTCAGATACAGTTAGATAACAACAAAAGACTAATAGTAATAGTACTTATTGCTTTTAACATTAAGTAAGAGGTTGTGAAAATAGTTGTTTTATCAGTCACAAATGAAAAAAAAGTTTGAGAAGCCCTGTTGTTAACCTTTATTATTCATTTTCGATCACAATTTATCTTAATCTTAAATTTCTAGTTAATTTATAGGTTATGATTTCTGATAACAGGAAAAGCAAAAAGCATCTTTTCCAAAGAATTTTTTGTGCTTTCAATCAATCACACTTCTGCTAACTTTTGATAAGTGCCAGTTATTAGGAAAATTTTTTTTGTTTGGCACAGGGAGAGAGGATATAATTCATGATGTAACTTTAATGCTGGACTGGAAACTTACCATCTATCTGCCATATAACCATACTAAATCATTTCAAAATTTTTCAGATTAAAAATGATAAAAACCTAAAAAGAATTTATTCATTTAAGTAACTTCAAAGCTATACTTTTGTATGACTGTGGTAGTGAGGCTCCATATCAGCATTATAGTCACAACATAAATAGACCCCCCCCCCCAACAAATTGAAAATTAGTCTTCTTTCGGAATTTCCTCTGAAAAAAACAAAAAACAAATCTCATAGTTTCCCACTTTTAGTGATTAAATGAATGTTAAACATTTTTAATCATGACATTAACTAAGCAGTATAGATTGGAAGTAAAGAAAAAGCTCTCTGTATAAAAAATCCTCTTTTTCCATTGATTTTGTGTTCTGTACATAGAAATATATTTAAGAAATTACTTTCTATTTAGTTATTTTTTTCTGTTGGCAATACTGGGTATCCCTACTCGCGTAATGCTAAAAGTTTGATTCTTTATCTACATGTGACTGTCAAGTAGCCAAAATGGTAGATTCTAGCCAGATGTAATGAATCAAAGTATCCCCAAAATGTGAGAACTTGAAGAATATAAAAAAGTTTTTTTGATAATAGTGCATTCACAGTGACCCAGATTAATAATGATCTGATATCTGTCTATATAATACTAGTATTCTGAATCTGTTAATCTGTGTGTAAACTCTAAATAATCAAACCGTGTATTGTAGCCAGAGGTACGAATGGAGGAACCCCCTTAAAAACAATTTTGATCTCTTATTAGAAACATAGGTCCTATCTAGAAACTTCTGCAGAAACTAGCTGAAAATCCGGTCGGTAGGTCACGTTTTCAGCAAGTGATTTCAAAAAGAAAGAGGATCACAATGAATGACAAGTAGAAAACAAGAAAATAACAAAGAATAAGCATAAGAAGTTTAATGAGTTGCCAAATGTTACATCATTACTTCAGGAAATTGTCACTGAAGATAATTAAACCATTTGAAAATAATTGGGGGAAGAAAATAAACAGACAAAATCAATACAACAAGATGAAAATAAATAAGAAGAAAAATGATAAAAATCAGAAAACAAAAATTTAACCAACAAGTTCAATAACAGTTAACATACAAAAAGTGTTGTTATCATTTAAGCAAGTAGTGGGAAAACAGTTTTTAATAATTTATTTAGGGTGGCAACTTGAGCTGTAATGGCATTTCCATTGAATTTGGGGGCTTTAGTTGTAGTTAAAGTGCAACAAGGTTCGTACAGGAATCCAAAGTATTAATACAATTCAACAAATATATATAAATGCACACATACACAGAGAGGAGTTTCAACTACACTTTTTGACTATTATTTTCTTTCATCTCGATTTTATCTGATTTTCATAGAAAATTGCTCAAACTGTCAATCTAGGGCAGTGAGTAAACAGTGCAGATTGGAATAAAAAGAATAGACTTGAGGTGAGACTTGAGCTCACATTCCCTTTACTTTGAGAAGCCTGCCTACATACACCAACTACTCTACCAATTTAGCTACCAGAGCTTTTATAGTTGGCGGATAATCAAATCTAGCAATGAAGCATTTTAAGGGTTCGATTTGATCCTAAAAGTGATGCAATTTTGAGTCTAGCCTAGAGCTTATTTTTCATTTTATCATCAGTACTGTTTACTCACTGACGGTCTGAGTAGTTGTGATAAAAAGCAGCTAAAATTAAGATGAAAGAAAGTACTAATCAAAAATTAATAATGGTTTACAAAGCTTCATCTAATAAAAATAAAATCAAGATAATTTTTCGTTTAGTTTTTCTGTATTCTTTTTCTTCTTGTTTCTCTTCAAGTCTTCACTTTTAAGAAACACAGGAGTAAATATTTGGACTGTGGAAGGAGCTAATTGATTTTAATTTTCTTTCGCACTTTTCATCCATTGTTTAAAATTCCTCATTCATTCTTCCTCTTTTTCTTCCTCTATAACTTATGTATGTATATAAATATATTTTTTCAAATTTTTGAACAAGGAAATGTAAATTTTTTAGGTTAAATAATGACAATATAACATTAAAAAAGTTTTAGGATATTCCCAATTTTGTAAAATTTTGACATTTTAAAAAATTTTCCATGTCAAGGCACTGCACGAACCCTGTAAAAGTTATAATTAAGGTTTTATAGCCAAAGCTTTAACTACAAAATTCTAAGATATGTTGTTTTTATATGCCATTTGAAAAAAATTATAAATATTTACATAATTTCCGTATTTAACAGCATATAAGACCCTCTTTCTTTTGAAAAAATTGACTCATCAGTTAAACTTGACCTTCGTTGTCCACCCCACATTAGCCAGAATCTGAGAAAGAGTTAAAAAGACGATGATAGAAGAATTCAGGGAAATGTATTTTCTTGATATTTCCTGCTGAAATAAGGAAGTGGGGATTGGGGTCTTATATGCCATTAAATATGGTAAATGACTCATAAAAAGATATTAGTGTTTAATCCAAAGAATATTTTAAAAACATCTAAAATAGGGGACAGTAAAAATTAGTAAATGATGACTGGAATCTAATATGATAAAAAATTAATTAGAATTCAGGTTGGGATTTTCTTTGTATTGTGTACAGATGTTATGGGGACATAATTAGCTAAAAAATCAGTTTTATTTTCTCTTCATATGAGAAGTATTGCTAAGGGAGATAATCCTTTTATCATTTTTTTTTTACTAACTTTTTAAAAATCTTATTTTTCTTGCTTTTTATGAAAGAATAACTAGTCAAAAAAATTAGGAATCACAATGTTTCAACTAAGAAATTCTGATTACTTTAGATAATTCATCTTTTTTCTCTTTTCAGTCCCTGTTTTTTCTTTTGGGAAAAAATTCAAATTGCTGTCATATAAGACGCACATTTAGATATTTAAAAAAAACTATGCAAATATTACACTGCATCAAATTCACAGTTATTGTAACTGGAAGTCCATCTGCAAAACTCGAAATGCACAGCTGTAGGGCTGGGATGAGTTGCAGTGAGTGGTAGTCCCCCCAATACTCTTGTAAATCATGCGTCTTAGAAGCAGGCAAACATGGTAATATTTCTTTGGTGGGTCAGGGATTCAATTTGGAAATTCACTATCAATGTCTCAATTTTTGGAAATGTCAATATATCTTCTTGTTGTCTCTATTCTTTGAAAAATAAACAAGAATTCCACAAAAATTTATTGGAGACACTGGTCGAAAATCAAGAAACCCACACAATAAGAAAATGTCAATAATTTTTGCCCCCCCCCACCTGGCTTCAGTTTTATTTTGTCTTTTTGATAATTTATAAGAACTCAGAAAAAAGATCAGCAGCAGCCCTCAATACGGGATGATCGGAACCCTGAAACATAAAGATGTAGATAAGATGGAAGAAAATAAGCGAGAACGAGAGAGATGGGAGAAGAAACATACACATAAATAAACTAAATCTGGAGAGTGTAAGCTGTTGTTGCTGCTGCTGTTGTTGTTGTTGTTGTTGTTGCTGCTGCTGCTGCTGTTGCTGCTGCTCATGACGATGATGATGATGTTGTTTTTGTTGTTTTTGCTTTGATTGTTTTTGATGTTGCATCGTGCCTGGAGATGACAGAAAAAAAAAACCCAAAAAAGTTCAAAGGGAGCCGTTCATTATAATCACGGAAAATATTATCAAACGGTAATTGTTATCAAAACCTGTCAGTTCCAAACTCTTTATTAGAAGTGATAACAATAAGCAGCTCCCTCTGTATATCCTCCGTTTAATTTTATCGGCCGGTCATTATTAACTAAAAGACCTTGTCATGAAGTGATCACTATAAGTGATCAGCTTTTTCTGTATCTGGATTTTTGAAGAACAGATGTTTGAGCTGGTTTTCTCAGTTCCTCAGGAACAAACGACAAAATATTAACTATCAAGTGAACATAAATTTATGAAATATGTTTTTTTTTATCCCTTGATGTCTTTTGCTTTTTTTTTTTTTTTGAGGGTTTAGTTTTTCCTTAATTTTTCCTCTACTTTCTTTTCTCTTCTTTTCTTTCTATTCGTCTTGTCACAAAAAATGTAAAAGTGTAAAAAGTTTATTAAGAGCAGATGATAAATAAGTATATGCACTTATATATTTAAAATGCATATATATATATATATATATATATATATATATATATATATATATATATATATATATTATATATATATATATATATATATGCGTGATGCTTACAGCTTTAAAATAACTACATAAGCTGTTAAATGAAATTGAAAAGTTAATATTTTCTTTGAAAGTTGTGTGTCTGATAGATACACACCCATTGATGCTGAGGAATACGGATGTCCAGAAAGTTTGGAAAAGGTAATTTTTGTAAGCCTGTGAAATTGGTGTCTCCCAGATGAGTTGGAAAGGATGTCCAAGAATTATCCATCAACTGGCTTGTCCTTTTCTCTAACCAACAACACAGCCTACTGCAAAAGAAAAATGAAGAATATATTTTAGTTCTTGAAGAAACAGGAAGCAAATAAAACTATAAGATAATAATTTAGTCTGTAATTTTGAGAAGAGTCATTAACATTCAAAGAGTTCTCCAGACAATTGAATGCATTCTTTTAGAAAAATTTTTCATCTCCCACATATTTGTTATTGTTTTTTATAAACACTGGTAATATAGTTTTCTATTATTTGTTATTATATGAAGCATTGTCAACCAATATAAATTTTTGACTAGTATTTTCTTCCATCTTGCAAAACCTAATGTATGTAAAAAAAATAATTATAAAACTGGTGCCAAGTGATCAAAAAGGATGGTTCAGAGGGTTACAGTTGATCTTCAGCCAACCATAAGAGCTATAGTAACTCAGTCAGTAGAGCTGTGCCATACATATGTAGCTTATCAAGGTAAAAGGGGCATGAGTTCAAGTCTTGCTCAGAACTTATTCCTTATTTCTTATCAGTGCAGTTTACTCACTGTCGAAGTGTGACAGTCTGAGTAAGCTTGTGATAAAAAGCAACTTAAAAGATACAAGTTAAAAGAAAATACTCATCAAAAAAGAATACTGGTTGCCAGATGATGGTGTTTGAACATAAGTGAAAGCCAAGATTTTAAATGCTAAGTAATTACTGTATTTTCCATGTATTACTAGACACTTGTTAGAACAAGACACAATCCTATCTTCAAAAAAAAAAAAGTAATCCCAGATGAATATGAAGAGTGACAGCACTCACTTCTTTATTTTATGTTGATGTATTCGGCACAACTTGATGATAGGATTATTTATGAATGGATAGGCATTTCTGCAGAAGATCAGGATCAGAGTGTTGCTCTATGGCAAATCTGTCCAGGATCAGACTGTAGTATATGTGCATTCATTGAAAGATGTTACACGCACGAAAGAAATTATATACATAGATACATATTGCATTTTACAAAAGTAATTAGATTGATAGATAGATAGATAGATAGACAGATAGGTAGGGAGATAGATAAAATGGATTGCAATCAGTTGCAGTATCTAAAGGCAGCAATAATCTTTCTTTTCAAAGTCCTTCAATAAAATTGTATTTTTCTCCTCTAATCCATATTTTCAAATACTTAAGACCCCTGGCCAATGATCAAAGCACTAGAAAAATTCCTAACATCTGGCAGCAGGCCAAGAAAAGTGAGTCTTTATTGATTCTATGCAGAATGGATCAATGTACCAAAAAAATATTCACATGCTGCATGGCACCATCTCCTTTTACAGCAGAGGAAGAATTCCTTCTTCTTGGAGAAGAGCCAGATTACAGTGACCTTCCCAGAATTCTTTGCAAGCAACCACCTACTCAATGTAATGGAATTTGTCAGCCCTCTTCAAGTAGATCTGTTTTTATCTAATTTCACTTCCCTAATGGAAGAGATGTGGATAGGCATTGCAGTTAACGGTATGGAAAACAGAATCGACAAAGTGAGTTCCAGTTTCAACTGAGGCTACTTATGTTCACTTCACACATGCTTCCTCTCCCAGCTACGGGTAAATAACTGGGCAGTTGAATCCCATCAGGTCTGTAAGGTAGACCATCTAAGAGCAGGTTACTCTGAGAGAAAAAAAAGTCTCAAGCTTGGCAGTCACCATAACTGGTTCCAAACCTGGATGAGAAACAGGGAGGGTTGGGCATTGGGTCAGCATCCCAGCCCTGCAAAAACCTATAATTGCTGCAGAAACAATGAAAAGTTTCCAATGAACAAAACCAATATCGTTCAAAATGGAGACAAACATAATTCAATATGCCTTGTTGGATGGGAGAAGATTTGAATAGATAGTGATTGGGTGAATTTGATATTTTTTGTTTTCAAATGAAATACACAAATAATATAATAGTTAGTATTTGAAATCAACAAAATGAGGAAAGGCAATCCCTAGAAGATATGAATAGTGATTGTACAAGTTTCTGGGTTATTGATTCTAAAACTCAATAGTGTGCCATGACTATCTCTTCAGTGTGCTGCATACATTTTTCCAAAGATGCAAACACATATTTTGAACCTTGAAGATGTCTAGAATAGGTATTATGTCTTTTCCACTTTGTCCCAAAGTTTTCAAGCTAGAGGTTTTATCACTGGATTTTTTGGGGGAGATCTCAACCTTTTATCTGTGTCTTCTAGGGTTCTCAGTAGTCACTAAAATAAAACCTATGAAAAAGTCAAGACTTCATGTTGAAGAAATGAGATTGTGCCTGTCAAGTGTCCCTACTAATATACAGATCTGCAAATCCAGTCGAGTACATCTGTCCCATTGATCTAGTATGTTTTTCTAATACAGGAAAGTTTTATACATATATATCTATACATATAAAGATATAACACAGAGTCAATAATTGAACAACCTTAGCATCAAAATTTGAAGTCATGTGAAAAATTCCATCAAAGAATAAATATGGTCACAATCAATTCTATTTATGACATCATCTGTGTTTTCCACAGGAAAGCATCTAAAATGGAGTAAAAAAACATGTCAACTAGATTCTGGAGAATCTAGGAGTTACTAATAAACCATACCCGTCAAAAGAAGGCCCCCCAAAAATTAAAAAAAACATTTTTAGAGGTGGTCCAGTGTAGTACTGATGCCAATTTTCAAGTCTATAGATAAAACAGTATGGCCAGGTGTGCTGGAACACACAAACACATGCAAATATGGTAAGAGGATAGAACCCTTCACCATCTTTGATGGCTATGGTAGTTCAATTTAAAGTTCCTTGACCTGATATTTCGAATAGTAAAGTGTTGGTACTCTGCAGAAGTCAAATGTATTTCTTAGTGTGCCATCGTACAACAAAGGTTGAGAACCACTTTCTAGAACTTGGTATGCAAGACACAAGTTGCTTATCAATTTTTATTTCAACCTGAATTTTTGAGATGGTAAGTTGTTACTATTCAATGATTCTTTCAAACTAGTATCTTCTTCTTTGTTGTTTTTATCACAACATTCCAGGTTCGGTATTCTCTGTCCTTACACATCTGTGATGGTAACCACAGTGAAATTTGGGGGGGGGTCAAGTAAAAAATGAAAGACATTTTTTTAAAAACTTTTGATGATAATTTTGTCGGTTCCACTATCTTTCAAGTAAGTTCATGTTTCTATCTTGCCGGAACTTTTTATCTTTCTCAGCAAAGAACTGCTCTGTGTTGTAGAATGATGGAGAGTAAAATTTTAATTAACTAACTAAAACACACGCACACACACTCACACACACACACACACACACACACACTCACACACACACACACTCACACACACACACACACACACACACACTTTAGACATTGTACATTGTTAAATTTCATATGTTGGAAGATGATGTTATCTTCATGAGAATTAAATGGAATTACTTTCTTTAGATTCAAGATATTGCATGGAGAGGAGACAGACATTGCCAAAGAATTCCATTTGAATTCACAATGAGATGCTAAAAAAGACAAGATGTCATATCCTGATACTTTGGTCCAGCATGAATATCTAATGACATCCTGTAGGTGTGTGTATGTTTGCTTGTGTATATATGTATTTGTGCATGTGTATAAGGCTATGTTTGTGTGTGTAAAGCCATCTTTGTTTGTGTGTGTAAAGCTGTTTGTTTATATATTAGGTGATTTTTGTGTGTGAGGCTATGTGCCAATTTGTGTGTATGCACAAGTGTTTGAAGCCAGTGTGTATGTATGTATGCATTAGGCCATGTATGTGTGTAGGGGATCATGCGAGTGTATGTTTGTATATGTCTGGGGCCATATGTGGATGTATTTAAAGCAAAGTGTATATGTATACGTGTACGGTAATGTGTGTATGGAGCCACGTGTATGTGTGCATGTATCCAAGTCATGAGTATTTGTGTATGAGGCAGTGCGTGTGGAAGTGAAGACAGATGTACAGCAGGAAAAACATGGCTTCCTTCACATGCATAATATATTCCAGGGAATAAGTCAATCCTAAATGATGTTCAAATATTTATCTTGTTCATATTTTAAGGTATTCAGTCTCTTATCAAGTGATTAATTGACACAAATATATTTCTCAATCTCTCTCCCTCTCTCTCGATATATACATATATATATATATATATATATATATATATATATATATATATATATATATATATATATATAACATATATATAACATATATATAGCATATATATAACATACATATATATATATATATATATATATATATATATATATATATATATATATATATATATATATATATATATATATATACACATATATATATATATATGTATATATATCATCAGTGTTTGGGTATAAATTATGTGACAAAATCATATCAGAAAAAAAAATGTGGAAAGAAAGTTAAATTTTTCATCAACATTTTCGCCTTAAAAAGGCTTCATCAAAATGTGTTCAAATACTAAGTGTATTGGATTTTTATAGGGAATTATCATGCTAAGATGTTATCATTGGGTAGGTGGGTCATTAATCTTACTGCTTCATCCAGGATAGTGTTTACGGGTGATAAAAATTCCATCTACTTGACTTATCTCAGTCCATTTTAGGTGCTATGTTCTAGTGTTATCTTATGTCTATGTTTTGGTCAGCCAATTATATGTGTGTCTGGCTTTGGTGTAGGGTTGCCAATGATATATTTAATCAAACCAACAGAAGACCAGCTAATTAAATAAATCACTGGCAACCCTATCCCACACCTAAGCAAAACTCACTTAGATATGTACATAAATTTAGAGCTACAGAACCACAAACCATGGTGATATATAGAAATGAATAATTCATTAATCATTGAAGGGTTTGGTTCATTACTTGATAACAATAGAGAACTGATCCCCTATCATATTGATCCCCACATCAAGTAAAGGGGCTCTATAAGCATTTGAATGGAGAGCAAACAAATATGAGTGAATACACAGATATGAAGAAAATAAGGAAAAATATCTCTTTTAAAAAAAATTCTTGAATCTACTTAAAAATCCAACCAATTCTTCCTCACATCATGGGCTATCATTCCAGAAAACTGAATTGAGATTTATTGAGAACTTCTGGAAATACTGAATGAACACATAGCTACAACACTATGAAGATAAATGTAAAAATTCCTAGATTACGCCCCCAAATTTAATCAATTCTCCTTTTGTCCATGGCCCAACCTACCAAAAAATATCATTGAAATCCATTGAGAACTTCTGGAGATGGTGTGTGGGCAGACAGACAAACAGACAAACATGAGTTAATACATATACCTCTTCCAATTTTGTTGGCTATAGTCAAAGAGGTAAATAAGATTCCTATCAGTACGTTATCCATATCCTTTCAGTTCACGTCAACTAATTTCTCCCCAGGGTCCCCCTTAGTAAAACTCCCACCCACACTGCCAATTAGTGTCACTATGATTGATTGATCGTTCACACAATGCCCAAATTGTTCTACTTTCCTACCAACCTTGTATGCTGCTGATTTCTGCCTTTGTGTCTTGTTTGCTACAAGCGGCAGCAACGATTGCGTTGAAGGAGGCAATGTGTCAAAGATGGGAAAAAAAACAGCAGGGAAATCAAAGATGCAATAAAGTGAAATAAACCAGAAGGTTTGAATAATTGAAAATGATAAGTAGAAGATAGATAGGAATCAATAAAAACAGAACAAAAATAAGACAATTTAAGGGTGAGGTGAAAAGAGAAAAAAAGAAGAACAAGGTGATATGGATGGGGGGAGGTGAGCCAGTGAAAAGTGCTTTTCTGTCAATGGAAAAAAAACAACCGACGTCAAGATGATAATGTACGAATGTACTTGAAAGAGGTTTACAAAGAAAAATCAGAAGAATACAATGACATACACACATATGCACACATAGGTAAATCAATATCCATAGCCTATTGATGAAAAAAGCACTTTCTGTATTCACTCATGTACAAATCTCAGATACCTATTTACTTGCACTTCCATGGGGCAAGATTTGACAACAAAGTTGAGTTTAACATGGGATAGAGCACCCTCAAAAATAGCTCCATTCGACGCACCTGAGGTCGCAAAGGCATTGGGATGAGCTTGACCTGTCTCTCTTGGGGCAATGGGAAAGCACCATACCAAGGTGAACTGCTTCCCCACAGCTAGGCCAAGTAATAACGGGAGAACCCAAAGACGAATCCAAAGGATTCCAATGTGATTAGCAATGCTGAGCCTCATTAGCCCTCATTAGCTTCAGCATTGCATCTGTGCACCCAGTCATGATGCTCATACTGCCACCAGCCCATTTGGCGGGCAAATGTCAGTACCGGCTCCTCGGGCAATGCCCTAGAACAGATAGTACACTTTGATCCAAACCAAAAAAAAAATAGAAAAAATAGGGGGCTGGCACCCACTTGCAAGATTTAGCACCATTTTTTTGTGATTTTAGTCAATCTTTAGCTATTTTCCAGCTATTTCAGATGAATCTAGCCATTTTCAATTATTAGAAATGGCCTTTAAAAAAATTTGAGATGGCAACACAGGGGGTGACACCCTAAGTTACTGCCCTGGGTAACACCAACCCTAGGAACACTATTGATGTAATACCCACTTTTTCTGGCTAAAAATCAGTTATATTTAAATATGTTATCATTTTTTACATTTGTGTATAATGTTTACCCCAAATTATGACCCTGAATTTTTCATTTAAATTTCTCGCATTATACACAAGAAAATACATTATTTAACACAAGAAGTATATTTTTTTCAACATAATCCCCTTCCTTCTTGTCAGTGCACTTAATTCAGAGGCTGAATATTATCACATTGACTGAACATTATGCAGATACATACATTATATTTTTCTTATATACTGGCATATACCTTATTATAAGTATTTACTAAGCTTAAGTTGGTCAGGCACAAGGCTCCCACTGAGGATTGAACTCACTACTCAGTAGTAACAATCAGCTAAAATAGTTTAGTAACCATAGTGAAGCATCCAATTTTGTATCGTTATAACTCCCAAGCATACCAGCATCAGATTGATAGGTGCCATCAAAGATAAAGCACCTCATAATGATGCTCTTTGGAATCTTGAAATGTAGAGTTGCCTATTTTCTTCATAGTTTACTGTGTAGTGGGAGAAGCTAATGCTTGAATGATGTTTAGTTTTTAACTCTGAGAGAACTGGATGGTGACACAGGCTATGCTATCTGAGGTAGCTTTGAGTCCTGCCAGGTTGTTTTTGAGGTCTTTGTGAACAAGAAAGCTATCTCCAATTTGTATTTCTTTTCCCCTTCCAATGCTGGTGAGATGAGATTTTCTTTCAAATTTTGATTAGTTCTTCCCCCAGATATTCTCAGTTTTGCTAATTCCAATAACATTCCATTTGATGTTTTCAATTTTGCATTCTAAGTTTGTAAGATGTATTCTTTTATAAAGAGTTCTGATGGCATAGGTGCAAATGTAGAGTGTTGTCTTCTTGGTGCTGTTTTCAAAGATGGGTTTGGGGAAGTCACCCAAGATTTCCCTTGAATGATAACATTGAAGCTCTTTGCAGAGTTGCCTATTGAAATTGTGATAATGATGATGGCAGTTGTTATTTTGTTAAAATGCAGAGAAAGAAGAAAGTGATTAAAAGATGTTTATTCTCTGTTCCTCTTATTTCTATTTTTAGAGCAACTGCCAGTTGGAATAGCAATTTTCAAAAAATGAGGCTGAGAAAAGAAAACTTCTAAATTTTCAAAACGTATAAAACCTGGTAAGTAGAACAGCATAATGGAATTCTGAGAGAGGAGACAATGAGTGAGAATTGTTCTCACTTTATCTGTTTGCTTATTTGTCATTTTATATAGATTACTTTCTGTATAAATCTGCTTGTATCTATCTATCATATCTTCTTCTCAGATATCTATCTACTGGGGCCAGATGTATGTATATTTGTCCCTCAAAATTTTCGGTTACCTGCCTTCCATGTTATTCTTCCCGTCACTCCTACCCTTCTCTCCCCTACAGCTTTTTACCTCTGTTTTCATAATTTCATAACTCTCTCTCTATCTCTCAATCTCTTATCTATCTATCTATCTATCTATCTATTTATCTATCTATCTATCTATCTATCTATCTATATGACAAGATACAAGCCCCTCTTTCATCGGTTAGCTAAGCTAAGATTTTACAAGTATCGTTAAACTGTTTAGAGCATAATTCAACAAGTATTAATTTTTTTGTCAAAAGTTCATTCTTCTTGGCACAAAAAAAGGTGAATTTTTTCTTTGATATAAAGTGAGAAAAGTTTTTTGTCTGAGAAGGGAAAAGAAAGGAGACAAGAGTCTGGTTTTTCAAACAGGTAAGATAACTTCAGAGGTAATTTGTGTGACCAAATATGGGAATGGATTTGGAGCCCTTTTGCGAGGGTTACTTGCATGTTGATTGATCAGGTATATTATTTCATATGCCCAAATATGGAAACGTAATCCTTCAGGTTTTTTACACCAGAGAGGGACAGTTTTAAGAGATTTTGTTCAACCCAATGTTGTTTTTTTTTTTATATAAGAACGTTATTTGGAATTACATGAAACAATTGTACAGCACCATTATCACTTATTGACAATAAGGCCAGATCAAAAAGGTGGGGAGACTGTTTGACACACTCCCTCCCAGCAGATGCCCATGGGATGACCAGCAACCCCTAACAACAGTGGTGAAAACCAGCCGCAATAAAATCACTGGTTGATCAGAATAACAACAGGTTTTCTTCTGTTTGTCTGATTGTCTGTATGTTTTGGTATGCAATCGAACAGCTCAGGGACACAACTGGGTAGAGGACTTGAGCATTTGTGAACATTATTTCAACTCATTGAAGGAATAGTGTCACACTATCTATCTATTGTCTATTCAATGGCCATTTTTCTTCATTTATTTTTTCTCTCGGGATTGAAAAATCAATTTGTGATTTTGTCTTTTGGTTAGTTGATGTATAATTTCCAAATACAGTTGTTAAAAGAGAGTGAGTGAAAGTGAGAGAATGTAGGTGGGTGTATGGAAATGAAGGGAGGGGGAGAAATAAAAAGAAAGGATAAAAGATTAACTGAATAGAGGGAGAGAGAGTGAAAAGAGAAAATAAAGGATATGAAAAATACTGTACTTGACGGCATATAAGACCAAACGTTTTTCTCCAAAAGATGAACAAAAGTCTCAAAAAGTAAACAAACTTTATTGTCTAGCCCTTGAACTGAATGATGAATGAGAAGAATTCAGGGAAAAGTGTTTTTTCTCATACTCCGTGCAGGTAAAGCGGGTGGGTGTCTTATATACAATCAAATATACAAATATTTGATATGATATACACTTATACCTCAATTAGTGTGATAATTTGTTCCAAAATCTTCCGTACTGTAAGAAAAAAGCTCTGTTCAAGATCTAATCATCATTCAAAGTGTTTAATTTTAGCTTATACTTGGTTACATTAATCTGTAGAGCAATACTTTGATTGCATTGATCAAAACTGCACTTTTCAAGGTATTTCTGTACATAAGATACATTGAACCTCAATAATCCATGCGAAAGTAAACATTTCAAAGGCTGGCAAATGGAACACATTGAAATCAACCAGCTTTAGCACAAGTTTGAGTACTCAGAAAGAAATGCATTGATTCACAATAACTTGCAGGATTAAGGCATGAGTTTTCGTTTCACCAGAGAGAAAGAGAGAGAGAGAGAGAGAGGAGAGAGAGAGAGAGTTTAATGACAATTAGTGTAAAGTTTTCTAATGTAAGTGTAGGGTGGTATAATGATTACCAGCATGGAAAACAGAATCAGCAAACCAAGTTCAAGGTTTGGCAGATGCTGCTTTGGGAAAGGCATGAATTCACTTCTCCCTCCCTCCACCCAGCTATGAGTGAATAGAAGGGCAGTTGGAGCCTTTCAGCGCTGTAAGGCAGTCCAACCAAAGGTAGGTTACTCTGACTAGCAGTGGAAGGTCACCAATAGTGATGTTGCATTATCTCAGTGGCAAAACAACCTTGGAGGCCAAGAGAGTGAGATGTTCTTGTACAATAACCCTCCCACTTTAAAACATTCACACACAGGTTGCTATGTACATCTCTGCACAGCCACAGATAATGATGGTCAACTGACATTTCTAATGTGATAGTCCAAATATCAAAAGTAAAAAAACAAAAAGGAATAAAGACTCTGTTAATTAGAAAGAAAATCAAATGTAATAATCCTTAGGAAAAATCTTGTATTCAAGGAATTAGTTAAATTAAGACTGGATTTCCACAGTTTATGTGGTCTGGCTTCCGATTACCTCATCTGATTCATTGAGTCATTAAGAATTCTGGTAACACGTATCAGACTGATCCAGGATCAGGGACTTTGTAAGCTAAATTCAGTTGTCAACCAGATTTCTTATATTTCCTGTATTAGTTTCACTTTCATTTTCACTTGGTAAATCACCCAGTATCATTTGATGTTGGGGAACGATGAAAATCTTGACCAACATGGGCAAAAAAACAAAAAACTGATCTGCTTCAAGGAGATCTTTGATAAGAGTTTATTATGGTTTCTACCAAAGAGAAAATCTGATTGATTTTTAAAAATCCTGTTACTTGAATTCTCTTCTTTCCTTTTATAACAAAAAAATACTTACTCAAAATGCACTTACAAAACTTATGTACTGTATTTGAGGGTTTGAGATCCTCCTTTTTTATCTTAAAAAAAATTTCTCAAAAGGTAAATGAAACCTTCATTGTAAAACTCCACATTAACTAGAATTTGTGTAAGAGTTTGAAAACTTGGTGATAAATGAGAATAATTCAGGGAAATGCATTTTTACATATTATTCCTTGCTAAAATAAGGTTGGTCTTATATACCATCAAGAACGATAGTTATCCACTAAGCTTAGCTTAGTCCTTGCACATAGCCTCAAGCAAAGGGTGCCCAATGAGGATCAAACTCACTATCATACTCTGCCAAAGTAGACTGTTAACAAAAAGACTGTGATTGTCTAAATTTGGGGACAAAAGGAAATGAAAGCAGTAAAAATATTGAGAACATTAATACCAGGTTAACAAAGGATGAACTTAGTGTTTACACTGCTTCCATAGTAAAAAAAAAAAAGAAGATTGGTCAAGAACTCAATACACTGAAACTATGTAACTAGAGAAAGTATCAATTTTTAAACAAAAATTTTTTTTCGTCTTGTTTGATGTATAAAAAAATATCAGTCAAGGAAAAGTCACAAACTCTTTCTTTATTCATACTTTGATTACTAACACCACAATTTGACCTCTTGCAAAATCATAAGCAATTTAAAATGCAGATCAAGATAGAAAATTGAATAGATAAACATTAAAATGACCACACAGGGGTGTAGCTAGAGATTTGGGGGCCCCCTTTATAACAAAAGGGTAGAAGTTAAGCATGGTGAGAATAAAGTGTTTTGGAGGGGCGCTTACCAAAAATCGTTAGGAAATACTGATCTTGTTTGCAACTTTATCTTGAAAGCATCATAAGATTTTTTAAAATGTTTTCTTCACACAGAGTGATCCAAAATAGACATCGATCATATCGATCACAAAAAAAAGTTGTTATTTATAAAAAATTCACAGTTCAAAGAGAAATAAGAGAAGCCACCAATAAAAATGTCTACTGAAACTCATGACTTCATGCCAGTTGACTCTAAAAATGGCTCTTTCATTTTTATTACGAAATACTAAAGATCACTTCAAAAGAGGCATATGTAATCAGTTGTGTCTGTTCATCTTTTCATCTGTCCACAGGATATTTTCGAAAGTACCAGATGGATTTCAATGGAATTTCGTGGAAGGGTTGGCAACAGGGTAAGAAAAATGATGGTAAGATTTTGGGGTGGATTTTTTTCCAATACATCCATGTATATGCTGATGAGTGACCACGTGAAGTTCTCAACAATTTCAATGATGTTTTTGTAAAGGAGCGGGAAAGGAGCTAGTTATATGTCCTGAACACATAATATCATCCAAATTTCATATATACTCTCATATCTTCATAAGTCCTCAATGAATTTCTTTGACATTTCAGGAAAAGGTTGATAATGGCTATGGGAAATGATAAAATTTTGGGGTGGATCCTTGCACAATTACTCTACCTGACAATGATGTTGGCAGAGGTATGAGCTCTCTGAGTGCTTTCTAGTTTTACTATTTATTATTGGCAGGCTACCAAGAATAAAGGATGTCAGTTCAAATCTCACTTCTTCCTTATTTTCCATCCAAGCTGCTCACTAATTAATTTTTTCTTTTATCTTATTTCTGTTGCATATTTACACTTAGTAGTAATAGATGAGGTACGTGTCTGAATTTCTTACACAAGGCATGGTTGTAATTATTATTTTCTCTCTCATTTTTTGTGGTTGTTGGCTTGTGCCAAGAAATGATAAATGTAATAATCTCAAGTCGTCCGAATTTTTTATGTAAAACACTTTAACTTTCATTATTTTTTGACTAGTATCACTTTTATCTTATCTCTGTTTCTTGTTTACACCTAAAAATTTTCTTTTAAGTTCAAATATTACTATGATGATTTTCATTCATTCACAGTCCAATGAATGACTTTAACAGATGGCTTTGATTGGATAATGCAATAATTACATCATAACATCATCTTTGATTTATTAAGAATGGGCTATTATGAATTCTTCTGAGATTAAAGCTTATTAATTATAATTATCTTTATTAGAATTTTTGTTTTCCTAATCTCTCTTGCCAGAAAGTCAAGCACTTGGCATTAATCTTTATTGGGCCATTGTTACATAGGATTATTGTCATTTTGCCATCAATTATTGTTAAGAGGATTACATCGATTGCCTACTTTATTGACATTGCAACCCACCAAGTGCAGTCCTTTGTCATGTCCATTGTGTATTATTACATGACTTTGATGTCTTCTATTATAAATATTCTTGAACAAAAACTGTCAAGATAGGTTTGTCATGAACCAATATGACACTGAACCCACACATACTTTTGTAGCAGAACTGAGCAGTTAGTTATTATGTACTAAAGAGAAAGTCATCTGGAACAGAGACTTTTACCTACTCTAAAATGAACAGTGTGATTGTCTTAGCTGGTCGTAACTCTGGACTCTTCTACTGGAGAGGGAGATTAAAATTTTGCTGAAGAAAATACTTCTTACCCACCATTTCAAATTATGCACTGCATAAATAAATTCAGTTCAAAAAAAATTTTAAGATCTCCATCTGGATATATCTGTGGATATTTTTCACTGAGACTAACAAGTAGATCATATAAAAAAAACTGCTTCAGGACAAATGTTGTATAGCAATGAGAAAAAGATGTGACACAAGGTTGGGAACCCCATATGCCAAAGTGTGGGGCAGGAGCTTCCTGAAAAATTCTCTGAAACCTGATCTCTCTGACCTATACTACGCAGAGCAATGCCAAGGGCATTGCACCTACTTCCACCTGGTCAGAAATGATCTTCGAAAATTTGGATGATCAACCAGTTACTTCTTACCAGAACTTCTATGCGAACAGGATATGACACAAAGTTGGTTTGATGCGGAAACCTCATAAACAAACATATTGGGCAGGATCTACCTCAAAAATTCTCTTTAGTCCTCACAACTAATGTTGGAAGGACATAAAAGCACCTGACTTGGTAACAGGGCTAACCCTGGTCCCCCTGACCCAGACTACATAGAGCAATGCCAAGGGCATCACATCTGAACCTGTCTAGCCAGAAATGATCTTCAAATTTGGATCAAACCTGCTGGCCATCCTCATTGGAGATCCTACTATAGATGGTCTGATACAAAACTTCTATGTAAATAAGTAGTATTTATAAACACAATGGCTTTAGGTTTTGATCACTGCTACCCACCACTGTCACTGGTTTTTGGTTATTCATATGTTCAGACATTTATATGTATCAATGTATCCGGACTTTGCCCGGCCCTATGAGTTCATAGTAGAAACTTGAAATTTTGCACACACACTACCCTAGAATGAGTATGGAAAACGTTATTTTGTTGCCTTCCAATTATTACACCATACAACGATTCAATAGAAAGAAAACAAGTGTATTAATCATTATATAATACATTATACATAAGTAGATACGCAGTTGGAAACGTAAAATATGAATTGTCTCTGTTTTTCTTCTTCAGTTCTTCAATTCATAAAGACACAGATAATGAGTTCTTGCCTATTTTGTTGCAATTTGCAACCTATCTTAATTCCTATTTTTTCAATCATGAATTTATGGTTCAAACCATATTGGTAGCATTTTCTTCAAAGTAACTTAATTTTACAACTGTTTGATTCATGCAGTAAACACACACATATATGAGTGATGGCGTTTCATAATTTCCTATGGAATGCTAGTTATTGTTTAATCACTATGGCCCAACAAATGGCTTACCCAATCAACCATCTAAGTGGGCTACAGATTCTTCTCTCTTAGCCTGTCCTTGTGTCTGACTGTGAGTACTCCTGGTCACATTTTGGAGGCTACAAGCTTGAAAATTTGCATGAGTATACCATTAGGTACTATCTAAAAACCTTTTTTCTTTTTTTTTTGGTCTCTATGGTCATTTCGAATTAATAATGCTCAAATTTTGCACTGGAATTTTTTTATGATTTTAGATTATCAACCTATTTCTTTTAGCAAATTTCTTGGATAATTAATTCTGGAACATGCATGGACTTCAGTGATTCATTTATGCAAGATATCATCATCATCATCATCATCATGTATCAGGATTAAACTCACTTTTACAACATGTTAAAACTGATAATGTTTATATTTATTTGCTGATATAATAGATGAAAATGAACCTGACACGCCTACTTGTGTTGGGACCAAGATTCTTTTTGTGTGATGTCATATTGGCATAATATCTTGTCGATAATATCTACATGAGCCTACATGCATTATTGATTTATGTATGTATGTATATATGTATGTATGTGTGTATGTATGTATGTATGTATGTACGTACCTTAGTTCTCCATTCATTCTCATCAAGGCTGTTATGGTAGATTAGATTAAAGAGAATGCTATAAGAAGACTTTGCAGACAGTTTTGAAAAGTGGGAAGGATGCTAGGATAGGTTTGTGAGGTTCCCGGGGAAGTACTTTGAAGGGGGCTAAGGTGTCATTTCCCAAGGTAGGCTATTTTCTTGTTGATATTAAATAGCAGGGTAGACCTCGTATACAAGCAAGTTCCTTTTCTGTTGCTCAATAACTTGAAAGAAGATGCCTGCTGCTAGCAACATCTTCAATCTGGTTATCATAAATCCCGTTAACTACCAACATACCTCTCTCTGTTTCATTACTTTTCACCACATAAATACGTAAACACTTTGAGACACACCTTTTCTTATTTTCTGTCTTCCCACTTCTATCTCGCTTGCTCATTCAATCTAACCAGTTCAGCTCAAGGCACATTCACAAAAAATAGTGGTACATACCAGTCGTTAATATACACGAATATATCACTAATATATCCCAGCTGGAGCCTGAATAAGTGAAATGATAACCACTCTGCTACTTCTATCGTTACTATCAGTTTCAGAGCGCTGGATTGAAGGCTATCAAAGACGAACTCTCATGACTCATCGCTAGATATTTTGCGAAGGTACAGATGGCCCAACGGTTTTAGCAGTATAGAAAATGGACACAGTCGAATCCTGAGAGTGTTTGCATTCACTCCACACTAAAGCTATTGAGATAGGCATGAATCCATCCATCTCTTCTACTTCCAGCTCTGCGTAAATAGCTGGGCAGAATGAGTTCTCGAGCCATTGTTGGTAACCAGTCTGAGAAACGGAAGGCTCTGAATTTGAAACGGGAAAATCCAATCATTTGTCAGCGTCGTGAGAGGTTGGAAACGGACGGAGTGGGGGACGTGTTCGTGAAATGCTCCGTTAACAGGGCCTCGGTGAAGCTTTGACGTGCCCAGCGAGCTGGAAGATGATAATAAATTGCTGCCGTAAAATAATGGAGAATAAGAATGAACGAACGAAATAACACAACCGCCGTCTACACCTCCGGCACTCGAGGGAGAATGAAAAAAAGGTATGATTGCCGATGTAGCCCTAGTAAGCAACAATGAAGAATCCTCACCTACTCACTCCTCCACAAAATTATATATTTATTAGCACAGTTCATAAGGAAGGTACTGGTTTATGTTTGAAGACCAGACCAAATCAGACAAAATTAATTCACCATTTCCATCTGCTTTCAGCAATCTCTCTGACACTAATGCAACTTTCGGATGTTGACAGATATTCGTTCGCGAGAGAGTTGGATATTCTCGGCTATTTTCCCTTTCTGGTAATTATCCGATAATTTCCGTTTTGTTTTAGAATTTTTCAAAAACATTTTCACACAACTCTGGTTATACAGGGTGGATGAGGATTAACTCCATGTTAGAAATTATATATAACTCGTGTAAATATAGTTCTATTTCCGTGAAGCAAATTTTATTTTGGTCCTTAGAGTGGTAGAATTCAATTTATAATCACAGGTATCGGTGAAAAAAAGCGGTCCAAAATTATGCATCGCCTTCCTCACGCAAAAATAACCAACAAAGAAAAGAAAAATAGTTCGACTAAACAACATACAGTGACTAAAATACCACATCTAAGTTCAGACAAGAACTCATTATCTGTGTCTTTATGAATCGAAGAACTGAAGAGGAAAAACAGAGACAATTCATATTTTACGTTTCCAACTGCGTATCTGCTTCGGTATAATGTATTATATAATGATTAATACACTTGTTTTCTTTCTATTAAAGTACGGTGTAATAATTGAAAGCAATAAACGGTTTTATTAAAGGAAACTCCCCAGAGAATAGACGAACTTTTATGAAAGCTTACATCCTAGACAGCGAGAGATCGGGATTGTATTGAATATTATGTCAAATCAACGCGACAGTCCTCTTTTCTTGGGTATTGACGGGACTTTGAAATGTATTGTTGGATTGAAATCAGTGATTGATGAGTTTCTTTGGTTATTAATGCAAACCAGCGATATAAAATGTCAAATAACTTTTAAAAGATTCCTTCTTTACATAGGACCGAATCTAATTCCTGATCATTAGAAAATGATTTCTTTACTTTTCATAAAAGAGAGTAGATCCAAATGACTCATCATTTTGACCAATTAAAATGCGACACAGAAAAAAAAGATTCTCCCACCAATCAGACCAAATCAATAGATACCAATGACAACTACGAACTGTCAAGACAGTCCAACGTTGAGACCTTTCATCTCCAAATATTTACAACCTACTTGATATGCATTGTTTTGGCTGACGACTGCACTTATTATTATTTTCTCATTCTTACTGAGATGAAAGAAGTCTTATATACTATCACATACGCGACGGCATTTAGAACGGGCGAAACATTGTGAATGTAAAAGCAACCAATACGAGGACTAGTCCGAATAAATCAATTGCTAGTGTTAATAATTATAATTTTCAACTTCTTGGACAAATGTTGAAAATCACATTTTCATCGTCTTAGATTAAACTAACAGGATTTTTTTTTTAAATGAAAAAACAAATGAACTTGACAAGCTTGACAAGCTGCCGGGGTTGGGATAATTGCCTCAAGATACGAAAAGACAGTGAGTCTGTCTCATCTGCAACGTCTGATCCAATCGTACAGATTTTTAATCGCCTGGAGACACGTGGTCATTATCAGACGTCAGCAGTTTCTAAGCGTTTGTTTTCTTTTCAAAGTCCTGTTCTTTGCTCGACAGCTGCTAAGAAAATTGAATAGGAAAGAAGGAAAAAAAAAACACATTAAAACGTGTGGGTGTGTTTATACAGATAGATAGATAGATAGATAGATAGATCGATAGGTAAGCTCGTAGGTGGGTAGATTGGAGGGGAAACATACTTGAACAGATGTATCTTTTAGGTATCTCAGATTTGACATGTGCACAGATTTACTGTTTCGTGGTTGAAGGATTGGTGCAACACAATCTTCCAACTGGAGATGGTTTGCCCTGAAAAAAGCATTCGATTTCCTGGCTTTTATATAAACTCGAATATCAACGATAGGCATTTGAAGGAAACATGCGACTATCTCATCTACCAAGAGGACACGAAAAGATTCAAGTTGATGGATAGATAGATAAATAGATAGATCACTTCTTTTCATTGTGTCATGTCGGCTTACGAAAGGTTTCATGGGAACGCTACACTTTCAGATAGAGGGAAACCTATATACAAGAACGAAATTATCTATGAGATCCGAATATCCTCTTCTTAATGGTATATGTTGCAATTGGCCAATGAGACGAACGAGGGTGACGGGCACAAAATATTATATTGCACTTTTAGGAGTTTAGAAGAGAAGGATATAAGTGCGAACATATATCAAGTATTTTGGACATTAATGATCTGTTTTTATGTAGTAAGTGAACTGGGCGTGAGCAGTTTTCAAATGTAAAGAGAACAGAACTGATTTATAGCTAGATAGATCAATAGATAGATAACGACAGGAATGCCAGCTTAGTTTTGGCACAGGTGATCTTTACCTTCACAAAATGAATAGAGATTTTTATCAATTGTGCGGCACGGAGGAATGATTGATGAATGAGTATTGTTGGTATAAAGACTTTCCTCAAAACTTGATTTGAGGCGTCTTCATAGCAATAAAGTGAATTTGTGCACTTCAAGATTAGCCCCAACAGGATAGTGTCCTAAATTTTTGCAGCTAAAAGTCTATTGCATTCCATCCACCAAAACCTGGCCAGATTCTTAAAGATACATCCCCAAACTCCAAAATGGTACAAAAATAGAAATAGTTTTTGACTTTGGGAAGACTCAGTGCGGTATAGATAGGTTTAAAAAACTTAACCTACAAGGTCTGCCCGGAAAGTACTCAGCCAATTAAAATATCTCCAGAACCGATTGTACGGCCTTATTTATATATATATATATATATATATATATATATATATATATATATATATATATATATATATATATATATATATATATATACCATCCACAGACAGCTTTTTCCATGTATTACATCTTTTCAGTGTGGCTATAGACATTCCATTATCCCATCCAGTACCGCGAGGCGGAATTGAAACCTTCACTTCAGACCTCTGGACTATGGAATTGGACAGTCAGTAAGGCTGAATTTAAGCGATATATTTTATTTACACAGAAATCCCACATCCACCAGAGTGCTCTATTCCTATGGAAGATATATATATATAAATAGCTTGGCTATCAATCAGAGGGAACCTTATAGCGCATTCGTGAACAGACACTCCCCCTTAGGATATCTGAGTCGGCAGTGAGACATCATTCAACAAGCTTGTGTACTGCATGACTGTTGCATTCAAAATGACCGAGTCAGTAGATTTGCTTGTGCAGTTATTTTTGGCAAAACTGGGTTCTGTCAGTCCCCTCATAGTCCAAATTTAGCCCCTTTCTCTTGACTTTAGGCCTTTCTAAATTTTATTTCAGACTGTTGTCAAAGGTCAGGAGAATCCATTAAGGCAGTTGATAGCGATCTAGAAAGAGGACTTTGCAGACTGTTTTGAAAAGAGAAAGAGGCACTGGGATAGGCATTTGAAGTCCCCGGGGGACTAAAGTTCCATTGTCCTTGGTAATTCATTTTTCCGTTAATATTAAATGACTGAATACTTCTCAGTCAGACCTCATATAATGATTTGCTTAGAGACAAAGACTCTACCTCACGAATCATTTAAACTAATTATTTAATGGGATTTTAGAAGAGCGATGCTTGCAGTTATGAGTTAGGACATTATTTCCAGAATCTTTTATTGCTCAACAGGTTCTCAACTTTGCATGGTTGACAGGAACTGTATCTGTCATGATGGCGCAAATATTATCTATTTAGATTCCTAAGCTAGGGTTCCCAACTTTTTTGTTCCTCTTTACCCCTAAAGCATTCTGACAGGTCCCCATGTATCCCTAATATATATATAAGAATAAATTGATAAAATTATATTATTTTTAATGAGTGCTCCATTTGATTGTTAAACAGAGGTTTGGGGAATATCTTTCAACTTCTTCTTCAAACCTGAGTTTGCTATAAAAGAATCCCGGGGATAAACACATTCATCGTCACCAGGTTTTGGGAAATTTCCATCAAGTTCCTTTCCAAGTTTTGTAAGATGCTCAGTGGTTAATTCTTTGAAGATGTAAGTCTTTCATGGGGGATTCTGATCTAGATATTCTGCTGAGATAATAAACATAGCCTATGTATCAGACTGAATATTTCCTCTCCTTCTAGAGGAGAGGTTTTGCAAGAAATGCTCTCATTTTAGGAAAAAATCCACAAGCTGGTGCATCTCTTCCTTAAAGAGTGTGGCTTTAGTATATTTAAAGCATCAAAGATAACAACAAGGTAGGCAAGAATCAGACGAGACAAAATCTACAAGTTTCTCTGAACGCCGAGAAAATTATCTCCGAAACTAACAGACACGCATTGTGACATTTCCACGGGAAAGCCAGCACACATTAGTATGGAACCTAAGTACACTGTGGACAGCGCCCAAATCTTTAGCATTGTAACATGAGAGAAAGAGGGGGGCGTTTGCTTGGTTGAATCTATCAGCTGCTTTGCATCGAGGTTTTAACGCTGTGCAGCAGTGTACATCATGGTTATACTCTCAGATCACTATGTACCCCTTGATGAGTACAAATGTACTCCTGAGGGTACATGTATCCCAGGTTGAGAACCACAGTTCAAAGGAATTCGTACAATTTCTTTCATCTGTTTTTAGCAGCAGATTGTAACAAAACGAACAAGATGGCCAGTGTTTCGCCCATGAAAAACTGTTAACTCCACACTTATTTAAAACAAGGAATGATATTCAATACTGCCGTTGTAGAGGCGCCTCACCGTCGGAAGATGATATGCCGACTAGTCAAGCAGACCATGGAGGTGCGGCTGGCCTAACTAGTAACTGTACGGGGAAATGGAGTCGGCGAACCGAGTTCAGATTCCATTGGTGTCACTTTGTACTAATGCTCTTTTGAAAAGCATGAATCACTCTCCTCTGCCCAGCTATTGGTGAATAGCAGGACAGACTTGGAGTAAGAAACTCACTTTCAACGGTTTTCAAGATTAGTCCGCTAATTTTCTCACAACAGTATGCGTTGTCAATAATTCCATTGTATTGATATTAGCAGTAATCGATTGGCACGTAGGTACTTACAAAGAGTGTTGTCAATTTAGTGCTTTTCGCGCTAAATTCTGCACGTTTCTTCTTGAGGCATTCTGAAACAGCGCTAAATTTGCGCAGGTGGGCATAAACAAATTGGCCATTTTGGGCGTGCTTTTGATTATTTTTAGCATCTTTTTGGGCGAGGTTTGGCCATTTGGGGCGTTTTAGGCTATTTTTTTAATTAATGCTTTTTGGCAGTCAAATTAATGCGATTTTTTGCGTCGGAAACACAGCTTAAAATGTCCAAGACCAAGACACTAAAGTACTTAGGGAAAGTTCTTTTTTATGCAATCAGGCGAGGATTTCACTAAAGATCTCTCAGCCAATAGCAAAATGAGATAACGAGAAACAATTATAAACTAGAACAGTCGTTTTACACCAAATAAGTTTCTTATATAATCATCATATAAAACTATATTAGTTTTCAAGTATATTCTTCAAGGACTTAATAAAAAAATACATCATTAGGGTGTCCAATATTAAAGCTTTTAATTGTTATAAAACGCCAGGATGACAGTTGTTACAATTCACTAGGAAATCTTTATTTACCAGGTTGTGCATAGTCTGACACCGGGCCACAAGATCCTCATAGCAGTTGGTGTTCGTAAGCAGACATCTATCTAGTTACTGAACAAGTTTCACACTGCTTAACTTCGGTGATCAGATAAAAGTACATCACAGCTTTGGTTAGTCTTGCACAAGGCCATAAGCTGCTTTCAAGACTTGGTGTTATCCATTTAAGTACTGATGTACAGGTTCTTTATTTACTAAGCTTTGCTTGACTCAGCTTAACTTCGGTAATCAGGTAAAAGTACATTACAGCTTCGTTTTATCTCTCTTAAGACCATAAACTGCTTTCAAGTGTCATCCATTCAAGTACATATCAGGTTCTTTATTTACTAAGCTTTACTTAGTCTGGCACAAAATATATTTGATCGTCTTTTCGTCGCCTCAAATCATACTGGAAACCAGACTGAAGGATATATATTCTCTCTCAACACAACGACTATAACTTGGACAAAAAAGCCAGAAAAAAGAACGAGTAACGACCTCCTCACCTGAACACAACGCACACTTTGACTAGGAAATCTGAACCTTTTATTAGTGAATCACAAAGAAATGTTGACGTTAGGTGACAAACTATTCAGTTGTAGGACACGAAGGACTTTGAGGAATAATAATTCGCTTTGTTTAGTTTATGGTTCATAAGATGAGACAAAACAGATCATGACATTAGAAGCTGAATACCCCTGTTATGCTCATCCTCAGGTCACAACTTGGGCAACATGTATGTCATACATTTTCTTTTCAAAACATCTGATAAATTGTTTTTTTCTTAATAACCATTAGGTCCGTTGTACGAGGCCTGTCCGGGAAGTATCCAATCATTTTGAATATCTCAAGAACTTGGAGTAATTTGGCAACCTATCCGGGGGAGCAGCACCTTACTGCGCTGGCGGGAAGACTCTGTCATGGGCATATGATAGTCACATAGTACACAACTTCACTGTCGACTGACTAACCCTATTGGAGTATCTGTTTATGCAAGCACAGTAAGACCCCCATCGATTGGTTGCTTAGTTACATCAAGGCCATTTTTATAGTGATTGATTTTCTTTTAAACCAAACATCGCATAATTTTCTTATTTCTGGTGAAACATGATTAGTATCATTTATGACCAGATGCAACATTATTGGAACTCTGCTGCCAAAAATACGAATGTTGCCGTCCAAAAATGAGTACACTGCACGAAAAAACACTTGGGCATCAGAGTTTCAATTCTGTAGAGTTTGGTCATAAACAATACCTGATAATATCCGTTTTGATAGTTTGGTTTTCCATTATGAATGATATTCTGCTATAGTTCAGGTGAAAATGAACTTTGTATGAAAAAAACTGTTAAGGTGTACTCATTCTTGGGCGACATTGTATATGTTTTCAAGTTTTACAAGACTATCTTAACATCGTTTTTAACAAGCGGGCTCCAAGCTTTATATAGCTTGGGAAGTCACCAAATCTAAATTCGGGTCTGTCTGTACCACAGGGGAATTTGCATACTTTTATTCACATTTTCTTTAAATATTTTTATTCACATTTTCTTTCAATATAAAAAATAAATTCTTTAGATAAAGGTGATCAAACAATACTTAAAAGTGAGTAGTTTTTCGAAATTTTACGCTCGCTTTGCTCTTCCGAATACGCTCTGATGTTCTTGAATTTATCAAGATGATATGGACTCTAACGGTCAGTCTGCAGCCCTTTTTACTGCAGTTCTTCACCATAATCTCAACCAGCTCCACAAAGTTGTGATTGCCCTGTGATACAGCTTTACCAAGCTCCTTTCTCTCTCCTTGTAAGCTCCTTTATCCATGGTTCGACGAAGACACCGACTGACTTCTGCTTCAGAGAGTACTTTACTAAGGTCTACAAGGCATATTTCGACATGAAATCATGCCTTATGAAAGAATTTGTAACAGCTCTAGATAAGGGGATTTCAGTTTCCAAGTACATTCCCCGAGTTGTCTGGGTTAAAATAGGTAAATTACAAAATATTAATGTTCTGATCATAAAAGTAAAATTTGAAGGTAATAATAGCCATTTTCTATACGTTTTTTGACATAAATGAATGACTTGGCTCCGTGGACGAAGATAATGGCTTTTTAGACATAATCAATCAGGAAATAACACTTTTCATTCTCGAACAGAAAACAGTTTTTTGTTTTAGAAAAAAGCATAAAGTTATATATATATGCTTCGAGAGGTTTTACGTATTCTATAAGCGTAGTTCAGTCTATAATAGTTATTCTCAAACGGGAAGGGATTTCCTAATTTTGTCCAGGGGAGGAGGGCATAATGTAAGGAAATTTGGAATCGTAAGGGGAAGAATGTCCTAGGAACCTTGGAGATGGGGGTACTCAGCAACGATCAAACATACTAGACTCACGTATTCGAATGTCAGTTGACCTTGTTAACTTTGATATCCAATATCGTTCAAAGAGAATATTCTTTGAAGGCGTTCTACATGTATGACTTCTTCAATATATTTATACATCAATGAATCTACATACATGTATGTGTGCGTGTGCGCGTTTTCCTGTCTACTGTTTGTTTACAAACATACATGCATTGCACAATGAATGTGGAATGCGATTTTACTCGCGCATATTTAGTTCAAGCATTCAGTTGTTCGAACGACGGACATTGTCATAGGAATCTATTGAAACAAACCCGTCTTCCATTTTTCACTAGGATGTTCTTATGTCTCCACTAGGGTACTTCTACTTACATTAGACAATAGTCTTGTTTCATTCAAGCCTAAAACTGCGATTGAATCAGCATAAAAGACGATAAATCAAAAGATGAATTGTAATTACGAACGAGCCGCCTATAGCCTAAAATCCTTTGTTGCTTAGACGCTAAGCATCTTGTTGAAGGCGGGTTGAAATTGTTCTAAAATTCAGGGTGTTTTCATCATTTTTATTGATCTTCTCCAACACTGAAGCGTTTCAAACGTTAAACAGTGATCATTCGTAAGGGTACAGAAATTCTTAAATAAGAAAAAAAAAAAAAGAAGATATACTGTCAATCAAAACTGTGTCAGCTGAAGAAGGCCGGAAATTTTTGCTTTCGAAATTACACTGCGAAGAAGAAAAGATTGGTCTGAAGAACTTCACTTATGATACGAACGCAATTTTCCCCATTCATCTACCAGACGGAAATAGAGGTTGTTGTGATAGTTGTGGTAGTGATGGTTGAGATGGTAATTGTGATGGGAGTGGTGTAGGTGATTATGATCGCGGTGATGGTTATGGTTATGATCGTGGTGATGGTGGTGGTTATGGTTATGGTGGTGGTAATGGTAGTCACTGTGATGGTGATGGGGATTGTGACGGCAGTTGTGATGTAGTAGATGTTTGCGATGGATGTGGTTGTGGTTTTGTTATGATAATGGTGATGGTAGTGGTGATGATGTTTGTGATATTAGTGGTGGGGGTTGCGATGGTAATTGTGATGTTGGTAGTGGTTGCCAAGGTGGTGGTGATGGTTATGGGGGTTGTGATGGTATCTCTGGTGCTGTATTGCTCTTCTCTATCACCATCTCTGTAGTGATACTGGAGTTTTTGTGATGTGCTGGTAATTTTATCGTAACGTCCCAAAAAACACGATATGAATGGGACAACAAGGTTTTTTTTTTATCATGAGACAGAAGCAATGATGATGATGATGATGATGATGATGATGATGATTCCATAACAATAAAAAAACAACAACAAAATTTGAAGCTTAAACGAAAAAAAAACTAAAAAATAGAAATGTGAAAATGAACGAAATGAATGAAATTCAAAAAAACGGAAACTATAAATGCAAAAAACAAATAATTTTAGAAACCGTGAAAATGCAAAAATAATTTTAGAAAGATACAAAAATGAGAATAAAATACAAAAATAAACAAATCATTTTTGAGAGCATAAAATATCAGAAATAATAAAGTACAGAATTTAAAATAGAAAAAATAAAAAGCAAAAAATATCAAAATAAACTAGAATGATGAGCATTTGAAATAGAATTTATAAACAAGAATTCAAGGAAAACATAAAGATAAAATAAAAATGTAAGAATATAAGGAAAATTAAAAGAAAATACAGAAAGAAAAAAAAAATATAAAAATGGTAGAAGTAAAATGATGAAAATTAGAAATAAAATACGAGAGAAACATTTAAAAAAACACAAAAATATAAAATGATAAAAATGAACAAAAACTAAAAGTACAAACAGAATATATAAACTAACTGAAAATAACCCCAATAAGACTTACGATTGAATAAATGATAATTGTTACAATTTTAAGGGTAACAATTAACAAAACAAACAATAAACAAAAAGGTTCACCCACCTGTCAATTATGTGACTTTTATGAAGATTTATTTGTCAGAACGTAGAGGAAAGAAAGACAGTCTGCTATATAAAAACTGTGATTGTACGTCTTGTCTTCAAGATTTTTCATTGACGTGCAACTGGGAATCATTTTCTCCCGATTGCAAGTTGGTCTTCAATTGGGGTTTCCACAGAAGGCTATAATAGATAGCTAGTACTATGGCGGCAAGAGAGACAGCCAATACATAGGCCAATACTGTGGCCAGTCTCACCCATTTTTTGTTCGTCTTAGCAGCCATCTTCGGCTTGTTCCTATCGCCGCTTGTGTAAGTGGCCCCTTTGGCTGACGTCTGCGGATTTCCTCGGTACGTAGTGGCGTTTTCATCCTTCTCCATCTCCCTCATTCGGGTTTTTCGCACTCCGTCCGTGTTGTCGAGTTAAAAAACTGCAATGTGAGGTACGTTCAGAGGTACGTGCTTATGAATATTTGGTACTGTACAGATGTGTGTTTGAGCGATTTTGAACTTCAGGGAAGGTATGAGAATGCAGAAACACTATATTGACCGTGTGAGTATACCAGGAAGAAAGAAGAAGACGATGTTGATGCTCAAAAAAATGGTTGGTGAGGCAGTGTATCCTTCCAACCCCACTCACTCTCTCTGCGCCAAGAACTTGAAAGGGGTGAAGAAACCTGGCTTAGCAGTCAAGCAGGCGGCTGGATAGATATACAACTGATAGATAAAAAGTCGAGGTCTGAATCGGGAACGGTACAGAGCTCTAGGGTTAGAGCAGAGCAGATGGTCAGGTGGGTATGAAACGAAAAAAAAAAAAAAAGCACTGACCAGTATGTCGGATGTTAAAGAGATTTATCCTTGTATTTTTCTCTTTTTTTGTATCACTATCTTTGGGGTTCTTTTTTCCGACAGAATTTACTGAGCCGAGGTCGGAAATAAAACGATGCCAGGAGTCGCTGAAGAACGGTAGACTTATACATTAAAAGAACAGTTTCCCTTCTTATCTTCTTTTTGTTTTTGTTTTTTGTTTTTGTTTCCAGGAACCCTGTCTACCAGCAGCGATCGTAGTTGCCTTTTAGTTCAGGCTGGTAGCAGCGTTAACAGAAACAGCAGTAATACCGTAGCAGTAGGAAACGAAGTAGAAGTACCTACAGAACCTTCTGCACCAGAAACTCACTTACTTCTGGATACTGTTGCGGCCGTGGCCGCTGCTGCTATCGCTACTGTTAATTCTATTGTTTTCTCTACTACCTTTCCAGGTTCTCATAGCTTCAGAGTCTCATGATCAGCTCTCACACTCAGAGGCGTGTAGCACACATTCGTGTTGAATCAGTCGGAAGGCTGGGAGTCGAAGAGGAAGCGGAACTGTTGATATGGTTATTGTTTAGAGAGGTGGTACGTGGATTTCCCGAGGTGGGGGCACCACCTATTCTATTCCTGCCTCCCTCTCCCTCTCCCTCTCTCTCTCTCTCTCTCTCTCTGTTAGTTCATGTCTATCTATCACAGTTTATTCATCTCTCTCTCTCTCTCTCTCTCTCTCTCTCTCTCTCTCTCTCTCTCTCTCTCATAGATACGTATCCGTATTTACCAAGCTTCGTTTCGTCTGGCACAAGACCACAAGTGTGGTGCACCCAGTGAGGATCAAACTTAAAACAATTTCAATGGTCTGAGTTTGCTAACCATTGCCCCACGTCGAAGCGTGATCTAAGCTTAGCATAGTCAAGCACAAGACCACAAGTGTGAGGCAACCGATGGGGATCGAACTCAAGACACTGGTAACGGTTTACAATACTAGCTGGCTAACACTAAATCCACAGCGAGGCGCCCCTCTTTTCTTTTATATTCTTTTTTGTCTCTACCCTTTCTCTGTTTCTCTGTTTCTTTCATCATTTCTCTAATTTTAATTTTAAACTGAAGTATTTAATATTAATTTGTCTTTCTCTTTCTTTCCCTTTCCTCTTTTCTCTTTCTTTCTCTTTCTCTCACTCCCTCAATTCCTTCTTCCCCTTCTTTATTTTTACTCTTTCTCCCCTTCTTTCACCTTCTCTCTTCCCCCCCTCTGTGCCATCGCTTGTTTCTCTTTTTTCTTCTCTTGTCCCTCTAACTCCCTTTCTTTTTCTTTTTTTTTTTTTAGCATAAGACATTTAATCTGTAATCTTCTCTGATAAAACTAAAATGTGCCAAAAGATTGCGAGGGCGATATTGTTAATAAAATGGTTGCTTCATTACGACATCAGTCGTAGTAGCAGAAGCGGTTAACGCGACGATGGTCGTGGTAAAGTAAACAGTATTGATCAAGGAAAAAAAAAAGGGACAAAAGTCAATGGTCGGACAGATCTGTGAAAAGTGTAGGCGAAGGAGACAGAAATAGAACAAGGAAAGTAAGATAGAAAAAAAAAATTAAAAATTAAAAAAAGAAAAAAAAAGAGAAGAGATAACTATTCTGGTGAGTCACTCATTAAAAACCGTCACCCAACCGACGTTAAATGGTTGAAGGTGATCAATCAAATAATGTTAAGGATGATCAATTAAATAATTGAAGAAAGGGGTGATCAATTAATAAGTTACTTCTCTCATCTTTTGTTGGATCACTTAAAAGTCCGTATTAAAAAAAAACAACAACAAAAAAAAAAAACAAGCGTGAACGCTGTCGGACACAAAACCAATGGACCAATTTAGCATAAACTTACACCGTAAATTGAATTTCCCTCCTGAAAACCTTTTTAAAGGGGAAATTTTCAAAAAACAAAAATACGATTTATTTTTAGACGTAATAAGACGGGATTGGTCAAATTTTCAGCCCTCTAATTCCGCTGGTGCGGTCTGACAGTCAGCAAGGCGGAATCATTTAAAAACTGAAGAAAACTATGCTGGCACTCTTCGTTGACGGTTTCTAATCCTGGAAGGGGGCAATTAGGCGCAGGAGTTTGGGTACTGGCATTTGGGTGCCAAGAATTTTAGATCAAGACTTTTGGGCGGTAGACATTTAGGTTCTAGGAAATGACTATTAATTCAGTCATCGGAAACATCCCTTCAGTCTTCTTGGGGGATATTCAATTAACAAAACTTAGTGGGGATGTTCAACTATTGGAATTTAGGAGGAAAATGTTCAAATGGCCACTCTAAGGGTTGATGAGTGATAAAATAATGGTAATTACTTTACGCTATATTGGCTTATGAAGGTTTTTCTATACACTCTACTAGCGCGGGAGCCTGTATGTAATGATGTTTTTATTTCTTGTGTTTTCTCTAAACCATTTATCGTCATGTTTTTACACTGCAGTTATTTTTCCTGTTATTTCATCGGTTCAGAGGACAATCTTTTAAATACCTAACACGACAAAACATCATTATGTCTTGACTCAATGATTCGGAAGTAATAAAGAAAAGAAGATTAATTTCCTTGAATGGCACTTCTCATCATTATTATCATCATCAGTCCTTTAACGTCCGTCGTTGGACATAGACCTTCCCCAGGATTCGCCATAATTCTCTATTATGGGCGTCGCAGAGCCAGTAAGAGAGCATAATATATAAGAAAGAAATGGCACTTCTGCACCCCCCCCCAAAAAAATAGTACCTGATAGAATCCGTCACGTGACTAATCTCAGCATGCCGTGTTGGGGGTGATCAATTTTTCTAGACATGATTAGTGGCATGTTTGAACTTTCAGCCCTCTTGCTTCATTGATGTACGCATTATACAAACATAGCCAGCCAGCTAGACCAACTTGAAAACTTTGTCGACAGTAACCTCTGTTGACAGTATTGGTGGTAGTTTTGAATGACGGTTTCTGATGAACAAAGACTAAAAAAAACAAATATTAACCTGTGGTACCCCACTGTCGTGCACTGATTATCCAACTCGTCCGTAGCGAAGTGACCAACTATTGTAAACCAGTACTATACTGAGTGGAGCTCAGTGAATATCCTAGGTGACAAAGGATCTGTGCCCCAAACGTTTATTTCTGGTTCCAGAGAGTCGCTCCCGCAGGCTGCACCTTCCCAATTACATCGAGGGATATGTTCAGGGTCGATCCCAGATGTCAGGTGCATCCCAAGGGGAAGTGCCGAGAAAATTGGACAATTTTTGTCTCCACCCACACGTGAACGTATGCGTCCCCACTTTGATCTAAACCTTGTGTCAAATTCTACCTTCGTGGCAGGGGATGAATAAATGCAACTTTGGGTACCACATCATAAAGAAGTGATTTTCAGCTCGTCTCGCAACTATTACTAATGTATTGAACTCAATCCTCTTTGAGTGACCAACTATCGTTGTCTAGTGCCAGACTAGGCTAGGCTTTGTACATACTTAGAATAGACTGTAATCGTAAAATAATTGTCAGAAAGCTACATTATCGACCATGACGATTGTAGAGAGGTCGATCTTGTCTGGGTACCTTCAATCGGGGCCTTGTACCATACTAAGTTAGCCTTAGTCACGGAACATTCGCTAAACCCCGAGGCCTGTAGTGGTGAAAGCAAACTACAAGAGCAGTTTGATAGAGGGGACACTAAAGTACTTGAAACTGCATGTTGACAATTTGGCATTTTATTCAGTTTTGGAAGGCAACAATGGAAAAATGGCATAGTCAGCTCTTTGCACAAGACAGAATTGAAAAAAAAGCGATCATAGTCTGACAAAAACAGTTGGAATACATGCATGAAATATAAAAAGGGTGTAATTCACGGATACTTTATATTTAACAGCCATAAAAAGAACAGAAACTCATATACATGACTTTAGAATATTTGTAAGGACAAAAAATTCTAACGCAAACCGTATGTATCGCAAACTTACACACCATCTGGTAGCAAATAACTTGGACTCCGAGTCTGAGACAGAGTACTCCATAGCTTATACCATGTTTTGGGTGGAGAAAACCATTGGAAAAATCAACCCCAACTGGTCAGTGTGTAAATGAACAATAATCTAGTAGTAATGGAGATCGTCATTGGGGCGGCGGTCACTGTGATAAGCGAGAGTACATATGCATCTATGGAATACTGTTGATTATTTGGGAGTCCATAGATGTGGATGTCAAGTACGTAGGTCAGAAGCATACATAACCTGTAGTGGTAGTAGCAGTGGCAGGCAAGGGTCGAAATTTGCTGGAAAGAAATTAGCCAGACGTCATGAAGCTGGATTGGGCCCAAATATGTGGACAATTGTAGAAAGCGACAACCCGGTGCAACAGGTTTAGGAGTACGCGGATGTGTCTCATGAGTGACTGGAAACGATGAAAGGAGTTGTTGTTTGATGAAGAGAGTTGTAAATACAGTACGATAAACACTTGTAAAGGACTTTTCATGTATACAAGGTTGCCTTATTGGATTTCCTCCTATCTGGGTATCTTTCAGCGGTTGATGGAAAATTTGTTGACTGAGAATGCATGTGTGATCGTACGACCCGACAACATCCCAGTCAGTGGCAAGAATGATGCAGAAAACATGAAAAACCTGGAGAAGGTGCTGAAATGGCTCCCCAAGGTATGATGTTGAAGAAAAACAAGTGCATTTCATAGCAGAAAATCCAATGTTTTGTGGATACAGGGCCACTGTGGAAATCTAACGCACAAGCCATAAAAAAGGCATCACCACCTGAAAATGCCAGTCAGTTGAAATCATATACAGGTATCATAAATTTTCACAACGATTCACTGGCGTACTGACGGGAGTGAAGAGGCACCTCACCCCAAGTGACACCATCAGAGAAGTCACACCATCAGACGGGCGACACCATGATTATTTCTTTAGGTCAATTTAGCACGAAATTGGCCACACATAGTTACCAGCCCGGGTGACAACAACTCAAGAAACAGCTACGATTGCCCATTGTACTCGAACAGAAGTTGTTAGCCAAGAACGAACCTTGAAACTGGTCTTCCGGACAGGTCCAGGCATTCTACAACTTGAAAAATTGCTTATATCCTCCACACTGTTAGTACATTATGACAGTAATAAAGAAATTGTCCTTGCGTGTAATGCGTCACCGTATGGCATCGGGGCTTTGATATTCCACATTATGGAGAACAGAGCGGGAAAAACGATTGCTTATACTTCACGTGCACCAAAAGCCACGAATGGAAAAGTGCGTTCCTGTTGATAAGGATGGTCAATAGTGCATGATGTGAAGAAGTTTCATTTAAGATTATTGTTATCGTATTTGTTATTATTGTTGTTGCAGTTGCTGTTGTTGTAATTCAAAAAGACGCCCTCAACACCGGCCCGAATCCCCAGAGAAATACTCGTATTGGACAATTTACTTGAGTCACTAACGGAAGCAAGGGGCATAAAACGTTGGGCCCACCGTGATCCAGTATTATCAAAGAAATTGACATTTGTCCAAGTTGGATAGCTAGAGAGAGTGTACAACGAGACGGTGGAACTGTATTCCAAGATGAAATAACAGTGCATTATGGTTGTCTGTTACATTATATGCACCTATGTGTTTGTAAGATGAAGGCACTTGCTAGGAGTTATTTGTGGTGGCCAGAGATAGATGTAGACACTGTGTTTGGGGCTGCCCTGTGTGCCATGCGAACCGTTAGACACCCGCTGTGGCTCGATTGTATCTCTGGGAGTTTCCTCAGAAACCATCGTCCCGTATTCATTTGGAATATGCCGGATGTTACCAGGGAAAATATTTCTCATCATCGTAGATGCATATTCCAAATGGTTAGATGCATATTCAAAATGGTTAGATGCTTATTCCAAGTGGTTACATGCATATCTAATGAATACATCAACGTCAAGAGCCACATTCGAAAAGTTATGTTGCACATTTACAGGACATGGGTTGTTTGATCAGTGTGTAACTGATAACACAAACCGGTTTCACCAGTACAGATTTTTAGCATTTCATTACTGTTAGTGGTTTCAAACGAATCACACAATCCCCATACCATCATGTGACAAATTGTCAAGCAGAAAGGGCAGTACTTACCTTCAAAGAGTTATTGAAAAAGGCAACAGACATTGAAATGAATGAATATCCTACTATTGCACATACAACCATAGGATTATCACCAGCTGAACTACTAATAAAGTAAAAGCTGGTAAGACAAAGTCGACTCCATCCGAATCTACGACAGAGCGTTTATGAAAAACAATATGTTGCAAAAGAAAGGCATGACACCGAACAAAAAGAATTTGTGGACGGAGATTTAGTCTTCGTACGAAGCTCGAGGGAATGAGTTCCATAGGGTAGTAGACAAAAAGACAGAACAAGTCTCAGTTCATACAAGATAGCCCAATGAGCAGATTATCCGACGACATATGAATCATGTGCGTAAACGTTAGACAGCTATGATTATCGATAATCCAAGTATCGATGACATATAGTCATCAACGAATATGAGGGGCACCAGAAGACACACCAAGTGACCACAATGATACACCAATTGAGACTACCACTCCAGTGACAGCCTCTCACACCAGACCATCCACTATTAGATGAGACGGTGAACAAGTACCCCTGCAGCCAGCGTACAAAACCCCAATACCTTAAAGACTATGTCATATCCATGGAAACAAACTAAAAAAAAAATAAGTTAATTAACTGAAGTCTACTGGAGATGGGATCATAGAATATGCAATGGTGGCAAGGCTTCTCAAAATGGACTGACAGAGAGAGCGAACAGTGGGCGGCAACTTTTCAGATTCTGATTGTTTTGGGTTTTTTTTAATAACGATCATTCTAGCCCTTTATATAATTTTCTTCAATTCTGTGATTGTTGTCCCTGGAGGGTAAACTTTGCAAATTAATTCATCTAGATTCGCAAAAGTGCATTCATCAATTTCAGGTGTAGTTCCGAGATTAGCTAAGGTACAGATGACATCTGCATCTGCATTCTGGAGGGCTTTCCAAAATATCTACTTTGCTCTCCCGACAAAACAACCAAAGTTGTCACTACCACTCAAAGCATGGAATCCTAACAGTGCTGCTGCTTTATCAGACCCTAAGGCATCATAAACAAGACCAACTGGAATAATTTTGCAGTTTTTCCCTGTACCAGTCACGAATGACACACCCCTAAAAAGTTTAGTATAGTGCTCCACAGCAAGTACCAATATCTGTTAGGAGAATGTAACATGATATTTGAAGCACCATTCTCAGTAGCATCAGCTGCATGTAATTTCAATATTATGCTGGCACCCTTCTAGTTGGTATCAGGACAGCTCACGTTTTTGTGAGTTGCTCTACGTTGCCACTCCATGTCACGACTACACATTTTTTGCCCCCCTAACAGAGGAACATTTGAAATGTTGGTAGAATCTGTGATACGGTATAAGTTTCCAAGTTTTCTGTTTCTCGCTACCTACCTCGGGGCAGTCCCAATATAATTTCTATCGAATTCTATACGCATTTCATCCATAACATCACATTTTCCAATGATATGAGCAGTAAAGTGGTCAACCACTTGAACACAGGTTTTGATCCAGTCAGGTTTGCTCACTGATTAAACTTTTGCCATTCCATCTATAAAGACAACCTTATGTGGCTCCACTACTGTTCTTTATCACGGACGATTAAGATTTGTGAATTATCCAGAATAGAGATGCTTTTCCCTTGACATGGTAATAATTGGTCATCAGCAGCAAAAAGTGACCTTGGCGCTACTGACAGTTCATACTTGCCAATTGACTAGATTTGTAAACTACCAACATGAGAGCAAATGATGAGCGATCCCTTTTCAGCCCGAGGACTTTTTCATCGTATTTGAGTGTCAATTTCTTGGCACAGGTTTTCCATGGTGTTGTTGACGCTGTTTCGTTGGAGTCCATTAGCTGATGTTGTTTGTTTTTGATCCGATTCCTAGTCACTGAATTATTGTTGACACAATCATGATCAAAAGGGTTGCTGAAAGTATCCCAAGTTTGGTACAAGTCATTCACCATCTTCTTCTGCCTTATGATAGCTGAGAGAGAAATGATTGAACTGAACATCAAGTGAAAGGCTGGCCATGTTGTTAGTTTCTTCAGACAGTCTTGCTAATTCGGAAGAAGTTAGTTCGAAGTTTTTGATTCAGTGTAAGATCAAGATCCCCAGCAACTTTCATAGCATGGTTCAGATGCTCCAGAGCATGGCCAGTACCAATTGTACGGACTGCCCTTATGATTCCAGTGAAAATTGTAAGAAGTGTCCTTATGATTAAAGAAAAACATCTAAGTAGTTTACCATGCAATAACCTTTCCGAAATGAAACACTTTCCATAATACCAGCGCAAATACTATTATACTCGCTCCACAGTTAAGGTTTAAGACCAAAAAAATGCACGAGTCAGTGGTCAGATAATTGGGCCAAAGGCTATAATACCTAAATTATGGAATTTCTTAACTTGAGCCTTCTCAACCACATCTTTGACAGCACCACCCGCATTTCTTGTGATGACTTGATGAGGCGGATTCAGAAGGATTTGTTTTGATCACAGAAGTAACGAACGTACCGTTCGTAGGGTGTGAACTTTGAACTTGTGAAGGCACTATCTAGAGATTCTGTACTGAGCGATTCTTTTAGATTTTTCCTGCATGCAAGCTCTTTTTCATACATCTTCTGTGCTCTTTCACACTAACTAGGATGCACTGAGGTTGCATTTTCTGTGTCATGTTCCCATTTTTTGCATTACTTGTTAAACTCATGCTTATTTCAGAATTTTGAACATCCCGATATCTAGCTCTTTTTCTTATAAATTCTAAAACCTTCTCATGTGTTTTGAGTTTTTCAACCAGACTTTCATTAGTGATTTTTCAGTGATATTATACTGAGTGAATTGTTTGTTTTGTATCATGCCAACTTTGCAGCTGGAACATTAAGATGGATAGTTCTTTCGACACTACCAACCTGGAAAATCTTCCAACATGCTTTTCAGTCACTTCGAGCACCACCACCACCATGAATATCCACCACCATTATTTCATATTTTATAGCATGCATTTGTATTCTGGTATGATCAGCACTGAGGATAATTGCCCAGCATATGATTACCTGTAAAATAAAAATGCATGTAAATATTCATGTATTATAAATCATATCTCAGTCTGAAACCCAATATTCAAGAGGTAGATGTTAACTGGAAAAAAAGTTGATATTATTTGGGCCGAATAACACCTTCAATAGCAACAAAACTGAACAATTAATTATGTATCTGCTCTAACATCTCTCCGGTGTGATGCAAAGGCCCTGAAAAATGAAGCATTGTTTTTATTGCTTATAACCTTAAACTGAACAAAATGACAGCTTGTCAACATAGTTTTCCTTGAAGCTTTAAGTCTCCTCTAAACATCTATCAAGGTGGTTTGCTTTCACCACCGAAGTCCCACAGGACTTTTTCCTATTACACAAGCTCCGAGCTATTAAGGTCCTCTGAATATCCCGCTACCCGCGTAATGTCTGCCATGTCAGATTTGTATGTGTTGGCATAGCGGACCTTAATCTCTCCCTTTCTCCTCCATTCTTTTTCTCCATTTCCCTCCTGCCCCGTCTCTTCATTTCACTCTATCTTTCTCTTCACTCTCTCTCTCTCTCTCTCTCTCTCTGATAATTTCTGTTCACTTTTCACTTTCTCTCAATTTCTCTCAATCTTGATTTGCACCCTCTGCCTCTCTCCATCACTATTTCTCATTACCCATTTTCTTCTCTCTCTCTCTCTGATAATTTCTGTTCACTCTTCTCTTTCTCTCAATTTCTCTCAATCTTTATTTGCACCCTCTGCCTTTCTCCATCACTATTTCTCACTACCCATTTTCTTCTCTCTTTCTCTCTCTCTCTCTCCATTTATATAAACTCTCCTCTTCCCCTTTCTTCTCCTCCCTTTCAAACACACTCAAATATACGCTAAATACATAAATCTACTCAAACACACCCAGATGAATAAAAACTATAAAACATTTCAAAGCATCTTTGGGCATGTATGTATTTGGCAATGTTACTCTTGCCGCTTAAAGGAAAAACATCCAAATAGTTTACTACGCATTTACTTTTCCAAAATGAAACACTTTTCCATACCACCAGCGCAAATACTATTACTGTACAATACTATTACTATACTTCCCACACAATTAAAGCTCAAGATAAAAAATTCATATGAGTCAGAGGTCAGATCATCGGGCCAAAGGTTATTATACACAAAGTGTTTGGTTATTACGCATGAAACATCATTGTAAACATCAAGAAGACAAATAAAAAAAAAATGACATATTTGCTAATGTAATTGCATTTTTGAAAATGAATAGAGATGTATTTCGTTATTGAGGGATTTTGAGCCCTTAACAGCAATAGTGTCTACCCAAGTAGTTTTTTCAAATGAGAATAGGGATAAAAATTCTTCCGGCATCCTCTATATTCATAGATCAAAATCTTTTCAACCATTTTGAAATTTATGTATGTAATAGAAGGTTTAATAACAAGGAAGCCATAATTTACGCATTTACTGAATTTGTACCCACTAAACCTAAAGAATGTTATGAAGATGGCATATCATCATTGAAAGATTATTGGGAAAAGGTTATTCTTTTCAAATGATCACATTTTGATTAGATATCTACCGTTTTTGTTTTTTATATCATCCTTCATCTTATTATTCAAAAACGACGTTTGATATCTAACAACCCAATACAATCACAGCCCTGAGTCGTTGACACACTGCTATGGTGTTCCTTTTGCCAAATCGAACACTTTTATTCCTTCTGGTGATATCGAACAAGGTTTTGTTCTCAGTAATCATATTTCGTTCAAACCTCTCTGGAGACGAAAGTATGATGCCATGAGAGATACATGGAGATGATGAGTGACGTATCAATTATCAGCCTGGAAAACAGAATCGGGTTCAAATTTCGGCAGTGGTAGTTTATGTACACTTAGTACTAATGTCCCTGCGAAAGGCATGAAGCCATTTACCTCTGCACTCTGTCTTATCACCAGATATCTTGACACAATGTCGCTGGTATTTCATGATAATTGGTGGGGAAAAAATGAGTGCCTGAGTGAGAACTTAGGCTGGGTCCAGAAACACAAGTCAACGGAAGTATACAGGTATTTGTGGACAGCCAACTTAGGAATTGGAGGTTGTCAAATGGAGAATGAAAAACGAGAGGAATTTTTCTCCCAGCGGAAGTCTTCAGTCGTTTCAGGTGTGACTTTCGAGGAAACGAAAGTTCGAAGTGATATAATGGTAACTAGTAAAGAAAACTTTATTGGTGAACTGAACTTGAGCTTTGACTAAAATAGCTTGCGTTCACTTCCCCTGGGGAAAAGCATAAGCCCATCTACCTCTTATTTATGGATAAAAAGCAGGACAGTTGGAAACCTTCAGAACTGTGAGATAATCCATCTAAGAGAAAGTTACTCTGGTAGAAAAAAGATGCATTACTTCGGGGAGGAAGGAGCTCACTTTCAATGGTTTGAGAGTCAAGAATGCTGAGTTCTGCACTATTTCGAGCATTTTGGAGATTATCAATAATAATCACAGAACAGTTTTTGAACTTTACAGATATTTAGTTTAATCTAGCACCATACCCTACATGGGAAATAGTTTGTTGCGCTACAAGAGCAGATCCTGTTGGATTAAAAACAAGAACTCAAAATCCTGATTTTTACCTGGGCTCCAATACCGACCAATGACGTTGGTAGTATAAAGCAAATTATCCCAGACGCTGGTCCAGTTCTTGAACCTTTTATCTAGCTTCTAATCTCTCTTCTGACCTGCCCCATTCACAACAGCCCACAGTCAACAGTTTTTTTTTTTATTATTAACCTGTGATACAGAGATAATGTACCGAATAAGATGAACTTAAACCAATGGCTGGGGAGATAGAAGAGCGTTTAGCGCTCACAGCCGCTGCCGGGAGACGGATAAACGTTTTTACGATTATCCAGATATGACAACTGACAGAAATCAATACTCTTTTCCTCCACTCTCTTCCGCCCTCGGACGGGGATCAGGTGTGGTTACGTCTCCTAACCCCTATATCTACGATTGTTCGAATCCTGATATGGAAGGCGCCTTGATACTAGAATACAAGAATTTCTCTCTCTCTCTCTCTTTCTCTCTCTCTCTATCTATCTATCTATTTAACACACGCCTGCATGCATGCGCATACCCTTCTTTTCTTCTCTCTACCCCCTTTATCTCTCACTATCGCACGCGCGCACACACACACACACGCGCGCGCGCGCGCGCACATACATACTTTCTCTTCATGTGTCGCATGGACATATAAAGAATACTATCTATCGCACGAGGCGCACGTGCACGCACACACGAACACGCAAGCATACAGACAAATGCGCAACTTTCTCTCTCTTTATCTGTCCATCGCTGGCATACACGTGCTAACTCTCCATCGCTCTACGAACATGCACGCTCTATCACACTCTTCCTCTATTGCAAACACGCATACATATCTTCATCACTATTTATCTATTCATCGCACTCTCTCTCTCACATGCACCCTGTCCTATCGTATACACTATCGCGAACTTCCTGAATATTCAAGTAACATCAAGGAATCCCTTGTTTCACAAATAGTATAGTAATGGCTAACAAGCTTGTGGTGCTGACAATTACTGTTGTAATGAGCTTAATCCACACTGGGTGTCCCACTATCTTGGCCTAATGTCAAACTAAGTATATGAAAATAACGAAAAAATATCTATTAATCAAAAAATAAATCTTGGATCTAGCCAACATTCGACCAATCCTTCCTACTTTCAGGGATATTGTGTGGACGTATAACTTAAGATGCAGGGGAGACAGTTGTGAAAAAAAATTCCTGTATCATCCCCCATATTTAACTTCTTACTCAGCCCATGGACCATCCCTCCACAAAATATCATGGAAATTCATAGATAACCTTTGGACACGTTGTATTGACAAACAGACAGAGACGATTGAATACATATACCTCGCCCATCTTCGTTGACAAAGGTAAATGAGAGGGAATCGATCGCTCGGTAGAGGAAACATGATTTATTTCGTATTATTTTAGCCTTGGGTGTTAACTAATATAAAAGGAATTCGAAAACGTGACATAAAAACTATTTCACATAACATCTGTTGCATGATCAGCTAGACAACGAAACTATGTAAAATTCTAACGATTTATTTACCTAGTGTGTGTCATAGCTCATTTGGGAAAGAAGTAAATTCCTAAAGTATAAGCTTTATTATCAATTTTGTCTAGTTTTAACCTTAATCCTAACTTTTCAGTTGTTTTCTGTTACAACTCCTGACTCGGACCGTACTCTCACACTGATGATGTTTACAATTGAAACTTAATGGTCTCTTTTTGATACAATGATATTTTATTTTTGCATGAAGTATAGCAACACTATTGATAATTTTGATTGATTTTTATCTTTATCGTAACTTTTAAGTCGTTTTTTTTTTAATTCGAAAAATTAAAAAAAAAATCGACAAAAGCGGCCAGGCGTGAACTACCATCCTCCTCTGGCTAGAGGGAGTGAGTTTGATCCTCACCGTGGGCTTGATCTTTAATTTCCGATTATGTTGTTTAATCGTTGCTGGAAGATTACGGTCCGATTCAAAGTTGTGATAAAATAAGAAAAAAACAACTTGGAAGTTGATAATGGAACAGATGTTATGTGAAATAGTTTGTTTTTTATGTCATATTTCGATCCCCTTTTCTCGTTTGTTAACACCCAAGGCTAAAATGAGACGAAATGAATTATGTTTTCTTTACCAATCGATCGATTCCCTCTCATTTACCTCTGTCAACGAAGTTGGGAGTGGTACATGTATTCACTGTTTGTTTACACCATGTGTACCAAAAGTTATCAATGTATTTCAATGATATTTTGAGCAAGTGATTAAATTTTGGGGCGGATACATGATATTGTCTCCCCTGCATCGTAGCTATATGTCCACACAATATCCCTGAAAGTTCTTAATGAATTTCAATGAAATTTTCTGGATCAGTATGTCATTGGGTGAGTAAGGGTTGATCGATTTTGAGGCAGATGCAGGATTTATTTTTCGATTAACAAATATTTTTTCATTGTTTTCTTACATTTATGTATTCACTCATGTTGGTCCACCCAATATCACCAAAAGTTCTCAATTGATTTCAATGTCATTTTGTCGAAGGTTGGGACGTAGGCTAAGGAAGAATTGATTAAATTTCGGCGGATACAGACATCTTTTCACAGCCATCTCCTGTTGCAATGCTTCACCCAAGAATAAAATTCTAAAAAATAAAATAAAAATATTGTCAGATAAGATTGATATTTATTAAGCATGGCCTGTTACATTACAGGGGCAAATGAATATAAATGAGGGACAGAAAGAGTGTGCTGCACCAATCCATAAAGTGAGGAGTACTTATCTTAAATATAATCACCCATAGGTATTATATTAAGGTTAGTTTAGTTGGTACAAATCCACAAGTGAGGATCGAACTCATTTCTGATTGTTTTTTACTTTTAAAATACTGCACTATTTTATAATATTGTTGAATGTTAATCATTTTTTCAATTGCTAACTGGTTAGGATTTGAAAGGGGGTAAAAGCCGAAAACTGTATATTAAAAAAAAGTCAGAAAACATGGGCGACGCTTTCAGTCAATGAGACCTTCGCAACCTTTAGAAAAGAGTCAGTTTTGGAAAATTATTTGGGTTTTTTTGGAGGGAGGGTCTATTTATGATATAACTAAAATGTTGAACTGGACTATTACTTCCTATCTGTCTCACGACCGTCCGATCATACGAAAAATACGGCGTTGAAGTATTTTGGTTACTTCAGAGATATTTTCGTTTTCTTCTTTCATTATATTCAGATAGATTTTCATGTTTTCGAAAAATGATTTGTTGATGAAGATAAGCGAAATTCGTTACTAAAGTCGGTTGGTAATATTCAGATAAATTTTCGTGTTTTGGAAAAATCATTTTTTCAGTGAAGTAAAACAATTCGTTACAAAATTTGGTTGGTATTGGTATTATCCGAATCTTAACCCAAACTTCCACTTAAAAACAAATGAGTGTGCTGGCCTGCGCAAGCATGCCCGTGGGTGCGTGTGGGCCTCTGTGAATTTTCCCGGGAGTATGCACGGGTCCGCCCAGATGTTATAATTTATTTGTTTGATATTTAGATCACGGCAAATCTAGTTTCAATTGATTTATTTGGTATCGAAAAATAACTATTTATCGACATATATGTCAGCCTCCGTTTTAAAACAAGGGTTTCTTTACATATGGACTGTATTTTACAACCCAAACCTTTCTCTCTTCGCTTCTCTTATCACCTACCCATCCACAAACAAACACTCCCACCACCTGTGTTAGCTCTCATAAACTCTTTGAGTCATCCCTTCTCCTGCCTCTCTCTTTCTCTCTCTCTCTCTCGGCTCCTCCTGGTTTCTCTCTCTCTCTCCGTCTTTCCATGCACCCACACACTTCTATCCTCATACACTCTCTCAGCCCCCCCCCTGACTATATTTCCATGTCCTCACTTCCCCCATTCTCTCTTTCTTCTCCGTCCCTCGTTATCATCCTTTCCTGCTTTCTTTCTCACTGTTTGTTTACCCCCCCCCAAAAAAATCGGTGACATGGCCTATATTCATTGTGTACATCAAGACCATCTGTTATTGATCAGTTTCCTCTGCAAAGGATATATATATATATATATATATATATATATATATATGTGTGTGTGTGTGTGTGTGTGTGTGTGTGTGTGTTTGTGTTTGTGTATATATATGTATATATATGCATATATATATATGTATATATATATATGTATATATGCATATACATATATGTGTGTGTGTTTGTGTATATATATATGTGTATATATATATATATATATATATATATATATATATATATATATATATATATATATATCCTTTGCAAAAGAAACTGATCAATAACAGATGGTTATATATATACCTTTGTCATTGTGTCTGTTCAGCTCAAAGTCAAAGAATCATGCCGAACGAAACCAATTAAGAAAATTAACGTTGAAGATCTCGTATATTTCGAACCTGTACCAAGCCGGCTGAGAGTCCGGTACGATAAGCGTTACGCCAAGATAACAAAATGGGGACAGGTGTAAAAATGAAACTCCAATTGGAGTAAAAACCAAAACCTGGTTTTACGGAGATTTGTTAATATTAGATAAAATACAGAGTTGTGATATATTTTACTTGACAATTGTTTTAAAAGCTAATGTAGGATTGTCTTAATTAACTTTAAAAACTCGTGAAAATTACAAAGTTCTGAAAACACCCGAGCTTTATCATTTTTATTTTAAAAACCTTTCGAAAAAATATAGTTTAATAGATCGTATTTTTATATTAAATACAAATGCCTTTGTTTAAATCTTTTTAATCTAATGCTCAATATATATCAAATAGTTATTCCGTTTTCTACATTTCCATACTTCAAAATTATCTTTTAATATAGAATTCTGTAAACTGTACAACTCATGACACCTACTTTTATACCCTCTTACGAATTTCGAAAACATTACATTGTGGGGGCCATTTTATTTTCTTATGCACAGTGGAGAGAAAATATTTATGGGAATATGTCTTTTAAACAAATGTTTCATCAAGGAACAAGACTTCAAATTATTTTTATTGTAGGAAGAAATGTCATGGGAAAAAGGTAATTTTTTCCAGCCCAGGAAC